>DWJK01004005.1:0-12457 GCA_018248815.1 Croniades pieria auraria
CACTTGCTATTGGATTTGTGCCCGGCGCATGGCAATAGGCTCACCACCTATTCCATAGTGGGACGTAAACGTAACTGATGAAACGCGGGAGTGTTCTACACTCCTCTGCCTACCTCTTCAGGGATAACAGGCGTGATATTACGTTTACGTTATTTTAAGTTAAACTTGTTTGTTCTGGTTGATTTTAAGGTAATTTTCTGTAAACCATGTTTATAAAATCTAGTTAAACTACAAAAAATCTTTGATAGGTTGTTTGCAATCGGTTTTATACGAATCGCAAAATAGTATGATTTTTTAAATAGTGTTACTACCCACATTTTCAAACGTCATTATCATCATTAACCTCTAGATGTCCACTGCTGGATATAGACCTACCCTACTCGGCGTCACTCCTTCCGGTGCCGGACTATATGCGTTTTGTTGAATATTAATGTCACTTTATCGATTTTCTATTATTATTACATTTGACACATATCGAAATTAATTTTACGCACGAGACAGCTCAAAACTAAAAGCTCTGATGCCGAAACTTGTTAATACGAAGTTAAATTAGAGAACCTGAACACTCGCGACAATACTGCACGTCACGAACAAATTCGTTACAGTTCACGAAAATCCAAGGAACTCGTAACTCCAAAGCGTGTGTTATGCAAATGTGTTTAAATTACCATTTCTACGAATCCAGCCTGGATGCAAGCCATATCATCTAAGTATAAGCGAGTTGCTTATTTTAATGACAACACTGTCATTTACGTTAAAGCAATCTACATATCAGTAGAGGGAATGACACAAAATATATTTCTGATACTCGAATAATTGACCCATTTGTCATTCCACTGTTGGAATATGGGTCTCATCTCATATTGAGAGGGTTAAGGCCATTAGTCTGGCACGCTGGTCACTGCGGGTTGGCAGACTTCACACATCTTAGAATTTTTTTTTATAAATTCTAGGATGTGCAAGTTTTCTCGCGATGTTTTCCTTCACCGTTAGCAAGTGATATTTAAATTTAAAACGCACTTTTGTAAAGTGGTGGGCCCCATGGATGTGAACCCAGCACCCCCGGAGTGAGAGGTTGACTGCTTCTGCTGCTTTTTTGACACTCAATTATTAAAATATAAATATCGACAACAGTTTTCTTTTAAACCATCGAAATTATATTATACATACTGTGATACATTATATTAATACCGTGACATTCTAAAACGACAAATTATTCAGCCTTAGTCCAAACACCAAAATTATTGTGTGAATGTCAACATATGAAAGACGAAAACGTTGTCAAAAATAGGCGCATTCAGTGAGAATTCCGAACCAAACAAACGTGAGACGAAGCGAAATGTGTCAGCCCTACGTATTCATTTGCATCACACTCGTGACAAATTCTAAATTATGTTCTCCCGGCGAACAGCGAATAAGAAACACGAGCGATATTAATAATGAATGACGCTAACGAAGCGTTTCTTTCAGAAATTAACGAATCACCGCTGAAACTGAAGCAAATAAAACACATTCGTGAAATGCAAACTTACTTAATTATTAATAATTTCTCGAATTAATATTTTCATTTGTGATGACTGAATTATAGATGTACATAGATACGTCATTTGTGAGTGTAGATATGTGGCACTCGGTGCTCTCTGTCTACCCTGTAAAGGAACTTACATGATGATATAATAATAATAGCAATTTACAAGGCAAAAACTTTATGAAATTCGAGTGAAAAATTACTTAATAACGGCCTAGTATGGGACGTGAATATTTTTCATTTCTTGATTTTCGCGTAGTTCCTGTGGGGAAAAGGGAACTTTACAGCTTTTACAGATAAGGTATAAAGGAAACTACAAGTTTTACAGATAAGGTATAAAGGTATAGAATAATTACATTTAGACCAAATAATATTGTAAATTTTAGAAAAAAATATTTCCGATAAAGTTCTGCTTTCGAGCTTTTAGGAAACACTTGATTCTTAATCGAATTCTCTATTTCGTACGCGGTACGAATAGATACAGAACGGAGTTGTAAAAGTATCTGAAGATATTATACTGCAAAGATTTAATGCGAAATCAGCATTGCCAGATCCACTCTGTGAAGCGCCAGTTAACTGCAAGGTTACCTTCTAAAGGACACTTCAGTCAGCTTTAGAGTATACGATCCGACTACGATTCGATTTTTATACAACGATATTAATTTATACTATTCGATGCTGAATATGAAAATAATTGAAGAAAATTGTACGGTCAATTTCATACTATTACTTTTTCTTAAACTGACTGAAATGTAGCGTGGGACGGATTCCAGCTTCGTCGAGTTACGATATACGCAAAGGGGTTGGCAGTGTTTGGATGCGAAGAGTTTGTGGCGGCCAGTATAGCGCCACACGGAGTTTTGATTAATTTGCTTTGGGTACTTTATTTCGGAGGACCAGTGTTAAACATAACGCTTACGTAAAGAGTTCATGTGCTTAGTAAATTTCATTACAGTTGTAATGTAGACTTCAAACTGAAAGTGATGCGTAATATAGAATGATTTTAATGCAATGCAAAGGGGTAGCGAGTCTAGTTACGGAACTCGAAGAACGAAAACGAAAAAAAAAGTGAATAGACAAAAAATAATCAAAATTGACGGTTTCTAGTGACAAGTGTCCGGTGGTCATCGATTGGTTGCTCGACGATATCACGTCATCGGAAACGAATCAGCATCCGACACGATGACGAGTGACTGGTCGACGTTAACCATCGAATGTCCAGCGGTACGATATACATTGCTCGTCTTAGTTATCGTACATTGCGGCTCCGAAAGGCCTATGCGTATTAGAGAAGCTTATGTCTAGCAGTGGATGATCACGGGCTGATGATGATGATGGTGAAGACTTAAATGGAATGTAGTTATACATATATTACACAACACACACATGGTTTATTCTTTACAACATTTTTTTTTTTAATTTGTTTATGGAACGTTCTATGAAAAGCGCACGGAGACAAAACAAATATAAACAAACGGCGGGCCTTACAACTATATAACGATTATTTCCAGGCAACCTGGACACACACAAACGCATTGTGATGAAAAAATATAATATATACGTGCGCATAACAAAATAATACGTTTACTTTTTAAAGGTAACTGTGGTCAAAGGTACATTACAATAACAAGCTTTGTTCGATTTAACTTTTTTTGTCGTTCGCGTTCACCTTGCCCTTAACAATGACACGAAAAAGTTAAACTGTTACCATGCAGTGAAAGGGTTCCAAAGAAACGAGTTTATAATGATCGGCATTCGGCGTCTGCGACCAACATATGTTTTAAAGTCTAAACTGTTAGGTAGATTGCTCCCTTGAAAGAAACCGAATAATTGATGGCGCGTATTGACTTATTCCGTTACGGGTAACTTCCTTCCGGTCTGAAGCATATAGGCATGTCTTACGCTCGAGGTATTTCGTTCTATTACTAAGAGGAATAACAGTGACTCTATAGACTGAATCGCGGTGGTATAGAAGATGAATAAAGATATGACTTATAATTATTATTATTATTAAATTGTTTCCTCTTATTCTTTTTAAAACTTCGTGAGGAAACCTGCGCTTTTTTGGGTGTTCTATTAGGCTATTTACGGAGTGTAATTAAATATTTTTAAGAGACGAGAAGAATGTGAGGAACTGTGGAACGATTAAAAAGTTGTTGATGATTTCCTTATCAGCACTTATAAAATACTTATGTATTATAGAATTTCAAAAACACTAAAATTCTTTCCATAACTGACCGTCATTGATCAAAATCATCACGCAGTTTATACTTTTTGCCATAAATCATGCCATCATGTCTCATTCGTCAGAGACTTGTCTATGGTTCTTGTTAACTCAACTATAGAATAGAACAACTATGCTCTCAATAATGCAACTCTCAATGAGTTAAAATTTTGTGCGTGATAAAATACAGTAACATTCATTATGCAATACGTTAAATCACTTATGAACGGTCTCCTTTACTTTTTTCATATCCGCCTTCATTTTGAACTTCTGTTTACTATCATAGTCAATAGTTAAGCGTTCACAAAAAAAATTGGACCACTAAAACAGATACTTAAGTTTGTTCTCGCATCACGACACACACGCAAGTGTAGTTCTCGGCAACATTACATGTTCAACCAATTATCGTCCTTCGTCATATACAATATGGACTGTTTTAGCATGAAACAAATTTACTGGTATAGTTTTGCTCTTCCCTTGGCGTACGCCAAGTTGAACTGGAGCGGTCCCGTTTGTTAACATATGTTTTGAGCTATTGTTTATTTAAAACAATTTCGTTTTATGTTGCGTTCCAACTGCAACTGTGGCGTTCAAGTTTATTAGTTTAGTTTTTCTGAAATAAGTATATTGAACTACTTTCGAAGCATTGGAGCTTGCATAATCTCCATGCTCATATACAAAAATATTTATGTCTGTCTACAAATCCAACGTTTAAATGAATACAAGCTGTCGTGTACTTAAAAAAACTGGGTATATGGAACGCATGTGGTTTAAATTTATATGGCTGTATTTAAAATAACACTGATGGTCATTTATTTCGATTCATGCTCACTTGTAGCATTGTTTAAACTCATGTTAATGAAATTATGACACATACTTGTATCATCATTGTCATCATTGTTATCGTCATCAGACCATTTATCGTTCCACTGTCAGATACTGGTCTGTACACAGAATGTCACGGCTCTTGTGGCCAATTTTCAATGAGTTTTAATGCGAGTAATAACGTCACAAAAGTAAATTCTCCTAAAATAATTGATTCCTTACCAAATAAAAAAATATTGTACTAATTGTTAAAAACGCATAAAAATTTTGAAATATCTCTTTGTTAACATTGTTACGAAAAGATCGTATAGGGTTGCAAATAAGACATAGATAGTAGAATAAGACTAAATTAGTAGAAGGTAGTCAACTGTAGAATACGCCATAAAATTTCGTATGCTAGAAAGACTCCGTTGAGAAAATTGTAGAGATTTAATCTCGCGGTGAAAAAGTTAATAACGCACAATGTAACGAGGTATGAGTGTAACTCAGTCATTACATTGAAGATAATGAACGGACCGGAGCTGGGACCTTCACCATTTGAGTTACAACATGTCACTGAAGCCATTAGAGTTATAGTAAACCAAACGCGTAGATTATCTTAACTGACATTCATGTCATTTTGCTATGCTTCTTTGGTTACAACAAAGAGAGTGCCAATACCCACGAGATCCCTTCACTCGACCTCTTATAAAGTCATAATGGATTTTGTCTTGAAGTAATCAACATTTTTTCCAATTCATAATGGAACAACATTGTTGTTTTAAATATTTATACATTCTTGTCATTATTTAATTTCCTAACAAAGTTTTCATTATCTAAAAAATATTTCGAATGATGATGAAGATTATTTAAGTGTAATCCAACAAATACTTGTGGGAATTCCAGTATCAAATTAGCCCAATTAAAAAATTCTAACGAAATATGAGAACATTGTCATAATTTTGTCATTAGAATGTCAAGGGCAAAATTTGGTGCCATGAGCTAACCAGACTTTGATTAATATATTTACTATATTTATCCAAAATTACTCCAGATAATATCAGGGCCAGGTTTTTACAGTAAATTCAAGGGCGACCCAACGGCTCACCGCAGGTGTCTCCCATTACGTATTCCAGCGCAAACTTAAATTTGCATGTACTGAATATTCAAGGCACTTAATATTCAACCTTATCAGTTCGGAATAGAATTCGGATTTTGAAAAAAAAATCACGAGAGAACGCCGAAATTGAATTTGTCCGCGTTGTACCGAGGCTTACGGTTCAACCGTTGCGTTTTATCGTAGATCTCGTTAAGGCGGTAACGAAGTGGGCAAAAATATATTGTTATGGTTCCCGGTAATAGTTCTTACAGGCAACAGCGGAATGTAGAAGTGTAACGTCATAACGTGGTTAGAATTTAAAAAATTACGTATTTCACACTTTTCTCCTCTCTAAATTTTTTGAGCCTGAAATTATAACCATTATCGTTTTTCATTTAACCGAAACTAAGTACTCCCATTTTATTCCATCTTACTATTGTTATAGTTTTGTCTTCTAAATTTATATCTCTATTTATTTAATGTCCTGCAACATCTTTTGTAACTGTATGGATATTGCACTACTTTTTATATTCCTTTTAGTAATCATCTATCTCTTCAGACCTATTAATAGCGTTATGTATAACTTGAGTTATAATTCGAATCGTGTAAAAGTGGCGACTGTTCACGTACAGGGTGGCGCCAATACAATGAATAATCGCGCCCCGATGAAATTCCAATGAGACTATTTAGCATATCTGTTGCAAGTGCATGGTCTATAAATATTTGTGAGCTGAACGACGAAGACAGGGGACCTGTTGTAAGATCTTTATTATTACGCCATCATGAATATTGAAGAGGAATGTGACGAAATCGAGGAGAATCCAGGAAAAATTCGTTTTGCTTGGCCTTGTATCATGTTCTGTTTAGTTTGTTTAGCATTGGTTACAATGTTTTTGGTGTCGTATACAAGCACATCAATGAGTGTACAAGTCTAGCCTTTATAATGATGGTATCAAAAAGATTTTCAAAATCTCTTATTTTGGTTCTCGTGGCAACGTGTTTTACGTATTATTGTTTAGTAATTATTGGCAAGAACGTTAACAACGTTCTGCATTTAATCAAAAATATTACTTTGTCTAATCGTTACAATGTTCCCGTCTACTTGGAATGGTCACACCTCAATCAGTTCTGACTCAAAATAAATATGTAATTCAGCTTGTTCAGTCGTGTTTACGCTCTCATTTGCAAAAATACCCGCACTCACGATAATCGTACATTATTCTAAAGACCTTTCAGTCTACGCTGATTCTATAATTCCACATAATCCTCCCAGACGGCGGTGATCCTTTTACAATCGTTCCACATGAAGAATTTTCTTAAATCAATTTACTTTTAAATATTAGTTGCTTCTAAAACCTTTCATTTAACAATGAAAATACTTCAATAAATATATTTCAAGTATTCTCATGTTATATTGTCATTATGATGTTGGCGATGATGATGTTATTTATGGTCTTAAATATTTGTAATTCCAATGGATTCGTTCTTTGTAAGCGTCCACTCGATTTTCATTTACGCTATCATTAAAATATGCGCAGTTAGATGATTTATGCAACCCTGATAATTGTGAAGTGTATAACGATTCAAATATTCATATGTCGAAACCAATTTCATCATTTAATACTCGTCTGCTGCTCTATCGTTTGTAACTGCGATGACCGTATAAGTCTGCTCGCACATCATTAAAATTGTTGATAGAGAAGGTATCCTCATATTCAACGAAACCAAATCGACTGATTCGTAACAAACTTTGTCTTCATTATTTTTGAAACTATTTAATTAACAAGCTAATCTACTTCTAGATCGTTTGTCGACAGAGTTAGTGGATCAACGATTCACCTTTAAAGTCTCACCATCGTCATCGTCATCTTTATCGTCATTTGTATCAACCGTGTCATCAATTCAATGTTGGACCCGGTTTTCCTCTCCGCGTTGTAATTCGCCACGTTAGCGAAGTACTTATTGGTAGTTTTTACACGTCTCAGAAAACATTATGGAGAATTCTACGGTGTATAGTTTCTCACGCGATGTTTTCCTTAATTCTTACAAAGCAACAGCAAAATTTAAAAATTCTTAACTTTTTGTAAAGTTAGATGCATCAGGGTTTGTATGACAAAAACTCAGGTTAGCAGATTAAGATCTTTAAACTATTCTATCGCTGGTGCTAGCAGAAATATGCAGAGAAGATAGTCATTAGAAAACTCCGTGAATTTCATTATTTACTTCCAAATATTTATCCAATTTCCATTATAAATAGACAAAGACGAAGAATTTTCACCGGTTACTGTCCTGACAAATTTCTTTCGCTGCTTCTACATTTATTGAAGTCGTACATTCTCGTCTATTTAAGATATTTAAGGCTGGATATATCTAGTGCTTCCCAGCTGCTTCACTGTACGTACGATGAAAAGAATGTCAATGACTCAACTGCAGTTCACAAGTGCGAAATTAATATGTAGTTGTCATAAGATCGTTGGCTGTTACGTCATTAATGGATTTCTTGTGCGCGATAGATAACATCGCATGTTGAGTTGTTTTTCTCATTAAAAATAAATTTGTACAATACTTTTCGACAAACTTCGGCTTCTATCTGGGTTTGGGATCGATTTTATCTAGTAGAAAAAAATCTGAAATGAGATTTATTGTACGAATTGACCTTGATCTTTGAATCGACAAATGCAAGTAACCATTGTGGTTTGAATGTATTAATTTAGACGACCAAATGACACCCACTCGATGTATTTTTGATGTCGAAGGAAATTTCCTTTACTTATTACTGTTATATTATTACGTCAGCTTTCTTATGGAGTAGACAGAGAGCATTGAATGCCAAATATCAATGAAATCCTGACTCACTTATCCTAAATTTATTACTGTTTTTACACTTGCACGTCAGTTTTCGATATTTCTAAATCTCCCATTAACAATTTCCATTTCAGTTTCTTTTCATTTTTATATGAACTCATTTAAATATTTTGATTGCTTTACTAACTTTAAAATGAGGTCTTTAAAATTCTGTACCATCTTGTGTTCAAGATATTGAAATGATGTTTCAATCTAGACCCAAAGTTCCAAAACTGACGATAAAAAATCGTTTATATTTATCGAAGACTATTTTACATTGAAGGTTTATATTTCTATTTTCTAGCTCACGATAGAATTAAAATAGTCAAATTAAATAAGCTTAGGAAACAGTCCTCTACTGTTCCTGGATTACCAATACGAACTACGAAGAAATTATTATGTTAATTTACGGCTTTTTCATGAATTACCAAGAATTGGAGTATGATAACTAAGACAGTTGAAGAATAAGACAGACAATTTATAAACAAGACAGTACGTTTTTGCCCGTTTCAAGGGAATCCTCATAGAAATTTGTGATTTCAAACGTAACACAGCCCGGTTATAATGATTTATGCCACGAGTGAATCCTTATAATCTCCTTTTATATCATGTTGAGCTCCGCTTTGTTGGCAAATGCCGCAACCTCTCACATTTGACGCGATGAAGCGTTCTTCTAATTTCATATTGCAAAAGATGTTTGATTGATGTTAGCGAACATATTGCACATATCTTTAATGATCCGCGCATTAACTGATCAACTATATTGATTTGATGTTGGGGTCATGTCTGTAATAATCATCAGCAAGCCATCAAACTCAAGCTTGTTAGGTTTTCATTTAGCTGTGATTTTCATTCATTCCATTACTTCCATTACTTTCAGCAGTCCCATTAAATAATAGTTGACTTACGTTATATTCGCATCGTCAGCTACTACCTAAATAGGCTCATTTATCTTAAGCTAAAAATCTTCTGCAGTTTAACGTAACGCCATCTTAGCGAAAGAATTTTCCCTGCAATCTGATTATCCACTTCAAAGTGGGAGCTAAAGATGCTGAAAGAGTAATAAATGATCCTCTCATGTCTTACATTGAGAGTGATGGAGTCGAGAACAGTTTCGATGCTAATACTTAACACATTAATCTTGCTATAAACTTCTTAAAAACTACGTTCAATACGGGTGTAAATAACTCTAGATTCAGTGGAGAAAAGCAAGCATTCAGTTTAATTTAAAAGATGAAATCTATACTGTTCTTGGCCAAACCGTTTTACGTAAAGACTAGTGAGTTGTATCTTCTGTATTAATTAAATGAGAGCATCTGAAAGGTGGTGTATATGTCTAGTGTTAAGTGTGCAATATCTTGTAATGTAATGAAAAATATTTTCTTTTCACAGGTAAGTCCATTTTGCTGCAAAGAGAGAAAAACCGCAAGGCACCCTCTTTAGTGAGTAATATCACTTATACTAATACTAGCTGGTGCATTTGACTTTGCTCTTAAAGATGTTCAAAATAGAGACGTTTTTCTCTCATTACCTCCATCATTTTAACCCTCTGTAATGCCACCCTATCCTGCAAAATCGAATCAAAAGCACCCTATGTTAGGGGGATGGTTTTACTGTTTTTCGTTTTACTATCCAAATGTTCCTTACAACATCGCAGACAAAGGTAGCCACAAGCTAATTACTGTGCGAATTCTCTAGCATTTATTAGTGTAATATTGAATTAGTATTGTTTATTAGAAGCCAATTAAAATCAATTAAGTTAGCTACAACGAAACAAATAATACAATGTAAAAAATTAAAAATAAAGCAGAACACCGGCTGCACGCACCGTCACAACAGACGCGGCGGCCGGGCGGGGGCGGAAGTGACGAGATCTCCCGCCGCGTTGCCATGGCGACCGACGTGTTTACCGCGCCGTATCGATCCGGCTGCGTTTCCCTGTTTACATTCCCCATGATGCACGTTCGAAACTCGAACGAGGGTCGCGTCTGGTGGCGTTGTTACTCAGGGATATTGTGATTTTTAGTTTGTTTCATGTAATAGAATATTCGGTTTACTGTGGGTTAAGTGTAGACTAGACAGATTAGATTCGCAAGAGCCGTATAAAATACAAACATTTACCTGTACATAGTGTAAAGTAGCAATAAGGCTTTCTTTCGTAACTAAATAAACGCCAAGTACTTATTATTTGAAAAGTTGTTTTCAGTACATTTTATTTCTATTCTTTAAAATATCCCTTTAACATTCTGTAACCTCAACATTTGCATTCACATCTAAATAGTATATTTTAACATCTATTAAAATGGTACGATTTCTAAATCAATCTGAAAATGTGATT
The DNA here is from genome assembly GCA_018248815.1 of Croniades pieria auraria. Classification (NCBI taxonomy): domain Eukaryota; kingdom Metazoa; phylum Arthropoda; class Insecta; order Lepidoptera; family Hesperiidae; genus Croniades; species Croniades pieria. The sequence goes on from DWJK01004005.1 coordinate 10,838, forward strand.
CCTTTGTTCTCTCGTCGGAATCGTCTTTTAAAACAAGTAAACATTAATCATCATATTTTCAAAGGTTTCCCATTCTGTGTTCCATTGTTTAAGATTCGTTTATCTCGTTTTGGTGTAAAACTTCAATATCATCCATAAAGTAGATGCTTTTTTTTATTTCTGTTTCATCGATTTTCTATTATCATCCAATTTCTTATGTGCTATAATTTATGATATTTTACTCCCTGGATGTGCACGAACGACGACTTAATGTAAATGATTCAGGATTTATGTGTATGCCGCTATTGTCCGTAGGGATCAACCATTTATTAGCAGACTAACGGTAGCATCTGAACGTTTCGACGAAATAGATTTATTATGATTTACTGTTATGTTATTGGATATCATCATAGACGTGACATTTGCTTTAATAATTATATAATGCAAACTTTACGTAGGTGGAAGGTGGAGGTGGAATTTAGGCAGGTTGAAATAAAAACTTTGTGATGGTAACACTGGAAAAATCCGAACACAAATTCTCTTATCTCTAACAAACACGAGTAATGTCTCTATAGCATTCATATACAAGCTTTGTCACTGTTTTATTTTCACCACCAATTTTATTTCTGTCGCCAGCAAACGAAGAAATTCAATTGCGTATTTCAGTTGATTGTGGCTGAATAAATTACGTTTGACGCGAACATAATTCGATTCTTATTTGTTTATTTTTCCGAAACGTCTGCCCTCACGGTTGTGGGCACCTGATACGTCATAACTTATGTAAAGGAGTAGCAAAGCGTTCGTTGTTCTGACGCAGGTGAATATATTGACTGGTCTTTTGAATAACGTGAGATGACGTCTGTCCTTGGACGGTTGAATGTTAATGGCAAATTTTCAATAGAACCAAAGAACCATGTCTGAATCCCAGGAGAAGATCGTAGTTGTCGAAACCCAAATGCAGCGTGATGATGTGAAATTCCAAGCGTTTCAATTAGAAGGAGAAATTCATGTCTAGTTGCGAGTTATAAATGGTTTTAAGTTGATGTAAATGTCCTACATTATCCTGCTTTTGATTATAGGATTTAGAATTATATGTAAATTTAATATCGGAACTGACGCCATCGCTTCACTGTAATGAAATATTAAATTATGTATAATGTGTTCTCTCGCTTTTCACAAAACTAAATAAATTCGTTCAGTTGAACTTTATCTCTCACGTGTTGTGCAGTTTATTTTGAGCTGTTCTCTATTTTATGTATCATAAAGTGTAAGTTTCCAATTGAATTGGAACCAACAACTATCACTAGTCGTTTCATCACCGCTGTCTGTTTTATGGACACTTTTGCTTGAACGTCGCCCGTTCGTAGTACTTCGTTCGTTTCATCTTTATGTGTACTTCACTGTTTGTCTTTTACTTCAAGATGAAAAGATTCATCCGTTTTAAAATCGAAACGCTGATTCTAACTCGCAGAAATTTAGATAATTTTTAATAAATGTTATATTGTTTTGTGTTTTCGATGAATTTTTACAATAATACCTAAAGCTGTTAATGCTTTCTAATATAATCGACCCATTTATCATTCCACTGTTGGAATATGGGTCTCCTCCCATAATGAGAGGGTTAAGTCCAAAGTCTGCCAT
>DWJK01004006.1:0-12457 GCA_018248815.1 Croniades pieria auraria
GCAAGCGATATTTAAATTTAAAACGCACTTTTGTAAAGAGGTGCGCGCCGTGGATTTGAACCCAGCACCCCCGGAGTTAGCGGCTGAATTCTTAACCACTAGGCTATCACTGCCACATTGTATATAGGTATCGTACATTTGGAACGCACTTGTCCCAAAGTTGGACTTAAATCCCCGATTTATGTTCGATTTGTATAAATGTATGTATCCAGTTTCAATATATAGTAATAGTTGAATGTCAACAATAGCTTGACACTTGTGAGTTTTAATGTAAACTGTTTGCTGGCAGGCGTCACAGGACCTGTGTTTTAGAAGTCGATGTTGAAAATAGTGTGATTCGTCCCGTGGACACAAGTTCTGTATCTATTTTAGCAGCTAAGCTAGCAGAATTACATGCATTTTTGATTTAATCTAGTACAGAAGTCAACAAAACTCGACTACAATTGTATCAGTACGATGTTAAGTATCCAAATTCATTTGATATTTCTTATCTTGCATCTCAATATGCACACAATTGTAACTACTTCAACATAAAATGAAGTCCCAGTTACAGACCTATTCTCCTACACATTTTCATACCTAAACAATAACTACGACTATCAAACAACAAACGGGTCATATGCTTCATAATTTTCTTCATCATCATCGTTAACCCTTTCGTCGTTCCACTGCTGGACACTGGTCCCCTCTCAGAACGAGAAGGGTTAAAGCCATAATCTGCGCTACAAATTGAATAACTGTGCTACTATTTTCATACATATTGACCTTCACTTATGTCATCGCTGTCCATACGCTGTACAGTTTAAACGACTCTATGTCTGACAATTTAGACACTCAAGTCGCATTGCACGCGAAAAGACAATGGTCCACTGTTAGGAGTGGGGTCGATCAGACCATTTCCTCCTATTACCAGCAATCTCGAACGACTCCACGGGGGACATATTTAATACAAAATACAATGACTGCATTGAGAGGATATTAGACCTCTAGAAATCAGTACATGAATACGCTGAGGTGACGAAAAGGATAATATGACATGAAATCAATCTGAATTCCCTGAATGGTTGGCTTTCGAAACAAATGATACTCTACGCAAATAGTAAATGAGCATTCATCCACATCGCCAATTGTGACAATGCGAACGCAAACAATGAATGTTACATTTTATTCCATTCATTGTATTTACAACACGGAAATGGAAAGTTCTCAGCTTTGTGCACTTCTCTCCATAAACTTTAACAATGGGAAACGTCATACTCCTCCCAAAACGCCCAATAATCTTAAAATGTAATATAAAGATCTCCAGTAACCTATAAATATATAGATATAACGGAAACGGGATGCAATCAAAAGAGAACAATATGATCGCGAGGGGAGAGGACAATATAAATAAAATGTTAACTAGCGGTGACCCGTCACGAGGCACATGGGCCGTGACGACATTAAACTACCAACCTCATTCATAATTACAACAGAAAATAGACTGTACGACGATAAAAATACTTCGCGTGCTGGCAACAGAAATGTAAATGAAAATGCTATATCCCAGAAAGAACATTAGTACAACTTAAAATTTAAATATCAATAAGTCTTACCTAATCCTTATCGCCCAGATTTAGAATATAAAAGGGTAGATAAAACTTAAGTAAGAGCCGAAAAAATGTATGCATGAGACAAAAAAGTCATTAGAAGACTTAAAGCAAAGTCCGTCCCGGGTGAAGTTTTTAAGACACGAATCTGTTTTACATTACGCGTTGGGCATTTGAATTGGTTATTTAGATTCTGTGATTCAAGATATTAAAGACAACTTAATGTTATTATATCCATAGGTTTTGAAACGGTGTTAAAAATTTACAATAAAAACAGAGTGACCTGTACATGTATATTTCTAATTACATAACTTAATTTTAAAAGAGACAATGTTTAATGTATATATCATAATTTAATTATAAACTTTAGACTGCTCCGAGTGGTTGCAAGCGCGACTGCCGATCGGGAGGACCTGGGTTCAAATCCTGGGTCGGGTACTATTCGATTTTTCTAACTTAGCATTTCTAGTAGTGACTCGGAGTCTGAAATAGTGCCCGGTGTATGGCAATAGGCTCACCACTTATTCCATGGGACGTAAACGTAGTTACGTTTACGTTCCATGGAATAGGTGCTTTCATGCTTCACCAGTTGGTGAAGCATGGAAGTGTACCACACTACTCTGCCAACTCCTTCGGAGATTACAAGCGAGAAATTACGTTTGAAAAGCTCTCAAAATCGATCCTTTGAGGGACTGAGAAAGTGTGACCTACATTAAGATTTCATTATATATTTGTATTTTTCGACCTAAAATCGCGTCATGTTTTTTTAAACTTTGTTTATTAATTTTATATATATATATAACACAATCTACGCAACTGCACCAATAACAGTAACCAGAAGAATGAAAATTTTAAATACTCCAAAGACTTCTTCATGTAACATCATACTGTATTTAAACAGATAAACTTTTCTAAATCAGATACATACAACACGCTGTGCACAAAACTGTCGCGTGACTAGAAAAAGAAAAAGAAAAATCAATATCCACTAGAATTTTAGAAGCGTGCCAAATCGGAAGACATTTGGCTTGACGTGGCACCCGTCGGGAGATATTAGATCTTTCTGTTATGTGACAGGAAATGAAATGGTATTTGTCCTCGTATTACAATGTCGAATGACGATCTTGATTTGATGAGAGAATTTCTCTCGCTGGAATTATACAGCCCAATTGTAAACAACGTCATTTTTTATCGCCGACTGAGGAAAAAATATCTAGCGAGAAACGGTGACTTATGTGACAGTCCTAAAATGAATAGAACCTTCGTTGACGAAGGTTCTATTCATTAATTTTTATTAATGTTAATGGTATTTCACAACGTTTCGCGAGTATGATGATACACGATGACATACGTAACGGGACATCACCATGATAAGCATCATCGTCATCAACCTATCCATAAGGTCACACTTTTTCAGTCCCTCAAAGGATCGATTTTGAGAGCTTTTAAAACGTATTTTCTCGCTTGTAATATCCGAAGGCATATGTCCACTGCTGGACATATGCCTTCCCTAAAGAACGCCATCGCGCCCCGTCCTCAGGATAAAGGGAACATTCTCCGGATAACAGCCTCTCTTAATTGCAAAGTTAATTGTTGACCCACTGTTATTATGTAATTATATTCCGGGAGACAACAAATTTATACACGAAAGCAAACAGGTGATGATACTAGAAGGGAATCCAAGTCCCGTGGCTTAAGTACCTTTATAAATGAACTTCAACGACAACGACGTCCTTTTACAGTCTCCAGTTATAAGCAATTAGGGCGCCCGCTATATTCCCACCCCGATCTATTTACAGGCCGAAGGCCCTCTTTGACGTCAAAAAGGTGCGGGAAGGTACAACGAAGCAAGCTTGGTCGAGTCGAGAAATACGATTTTTTATCGCCTGCACTTTACATACTATTTATTGTGAAAACCTACATATTTGAAATAGCTATTCGTTAAAATTGTGGACATTTTCTATGGAAATTTTCTTCGTTGATGTTGGGAATAAAATTGAATATAACCTATCAAAACATTTATGGAAAATATGCGAGATTGTGTTGCAACGGATATACTAATTTTCTTTTATTATATATATATGGCTAAACACATGGAATCTAGCTCTAAAAACGTAACACCATGTCTGTATTCGCCAAAGGGGTAGACAAAGGACTGCAGGATACGGCCACGTTTCACCAGTTGCGAAGTGTGACAAATTTTAAAAGAAGTGAAATGATCATCAAACGCCTGATCAAATCTTCGTAACTTATATCTAAGAAAACATCTCGATCACGTTAACTTAAAAAAAAAACCCGCATAAAAATCCGTCCATTCCTTTAAGAGCTACGATGCTACAGACAGACATACAAACACATATTCACGTCAGACTTATAACACCCCTCTTTTTGCGTTCGGTATTAATAAAACAATTATTCGTCTTTATATTAGTATGGACACCCTAAGGCTTCATGAATGTACAGAAAAGAATTCGTTGCGAAATGCATTGGCCTTTACCCTTTAAACGAAAAAATAAAACGAAAACAAAATAGATACGTAGTACAGAAAAATATACATAAAATTTACTTAGAAAGTGTATTTGATTCCAGATAATTGCCAAAGCAAGCGCTCCAACACTCTTGGCGCGAACAGTTAAGTTGATTTGAGTGTTGCGTGAACGATGTAAGGGTCCATACAGGGATCGCACACAATTTGTAATTAAATTAACCCGGGGCGGCTTTACTTAAGCTAAGTGCGCGCTCAATATTAAGCTACGTAAAAGAGGCAGGGGCACAGCGGGGACCAACGGGTTGTGGTATCATAACAAGATCTTGTGAACGCCAGCGACAGATTGACCATTGGACGAAGTGGGGCACAATGGAGCCATTGAGGCAATCAAAGTGACCGACTAAGCTTTTCCTTGATAAGTTCTGGCGGGGAGCCAGCTGCGGCGACGAAAGGCGTGGTGCACACTACCGACCTGGCGAGCGACGACCCCGCGCACACACTTCCCCGTCCCGAGTCCCGAGAAATGTTGACCTATTTCCCGCGAGCAACTTTAATATCTAAGTGTCTTTTAGACGATGAGGACGGTCGCTTTACTGAATGAATTGTTTTCTAAACACTTGGGTGTGAATTTGAATTTGATGGACTTTATTTTTTTTTGTCTCCCTTATATTTGAACATTGTATGTGACCAATAATAGTTTTGACATAAATGACATCATAAAAATATATGAATAATAATAACGTTATACGTTAAGAGATTCATTCAGGCTACCAATGGAAACAACCATACAGAGGAGAGAGCTCCGAGTTTGATAAATAAACAATCGCGGCGACGATAAAATGACGACGGAACTTAAATCTCGAACAATAATCTCCTTATCGGAATTTGACGACTAGACATTTCTCAGATAAACGCAACAATCAGATAATTGCGTGTGCGTGATAAAAACAAAACGTGAGGAAACGGCGACGTGAGCACGGCTCGTGCTCAATTGATATGGTATAATCCAAACATTCGCTGCGTGATATAAAGCCACAACACTAACTCCAGCGAGTGATAGCCGGTGAAAGGGCTCTTCAACTATTATACAAAATTTTAACGAACCATCGAATATTTTCGCTGAAAATATTTTTTTTCCGGTCGTAAATACAAACTCACTTGCTTTTGTAATCAAATGAAATGAAAGAGATCATAAAATTACGCATAGATATGATAATGAGATGAATTTGATACATTTCTTTTACAATGTGTAACGCTAAAATCAGTATTTTAACAGATTCGTCTAAAAAACATTATTTGGTAACAAAATTACATGGGAGAGGAAGAGCTGCTGTATTGCACACATCTGCTCTTCTTCTCACATGTAAGGGGCCGTCCGTTAATCACGTAATTTTTTTTCACAAGAAACAGAGTAACATTGCAAGAAAATAGCATTTAATCTTATGTAACGATAAAGTATTTTACTGTTTTCACTGTAATTCTAGTCTACTTACTCAAGCAAAGGGGGAGGAAGATTAAGCAAAATGTAACGAAATTTTTTTCACCCCCTCCTCCCCGCACCTGACGGGTGGAGGGGGTCAAAAAAACAAAAATCACCTCACGTACTTAATGAAAGACCCTTAATTCTACTTTCTCCTAGTGTAGTGCTTTACACATTGTAACCAATATCCAGTAAATGAGAAGCATTAAGCCATGTCCTTTTCCAGTTCAAGTAATACATCACACTAGATTGAATCTTGATCTGATTTTTTTCATACAAAACTTTGGATACTTGCGGAAAAATATTTATTTAAACAAATTCTTACAAAATCAAAACCTCTTCTTATAAAAAGGGAATTGACAAAATTTCACGATACGGGCAGCAATTCGACAAGAATAAACAGCAGAGTAATGTCTTTCAACAATGACAAAAAAATAAAACTCGGCCTCGCAGATTTTCTTCTTCCTTTTATACTCCTATTTAACATTTTTTCCCTTTTACGGTACTCTATATAAGACAAAAAACCAAATTTCCGTGCTCTATGTACACGTCCTAAAGAACGTCTCTATCCAATTGAAAACCTCGCACTTCATTATCGTAATTTAACACTTTTGACCTTTTTATGACCTACTCAAAATAAAATAAGATTTCGAACTACTGAAATTGTTACAGTTTAATTTTATACCATCAATTCCAACTGGTCATAATATAAATCAAAGACAAAATTTACACTGAAGAAAATTAAGGCAAAGCAATTATTTTTCTTTTTCTTTAGATACTGTTCTTTTTTTAAATGGAATGCGAAATATAAACGGCCGCATTGTCCGGCATTTGAAGTTATAAATTCGATTTTCGAACACAGTTTAAAAATTGGCAAGCCTCTGCGACAGTCAATGTAATGGAATCAGATCAACGGTAGTTCTGCATAAGCACATGCAAAACAGTTCGTAATGCGGATGCGTATACTGCTCTGTAGCGCGCACGATACCTACGAAAATGGAGTTCCCATTCCGGTCGCGGGCGATACCTTATTTCGATAAGAATAAGGTTCAGATTATCCGTGTGCTACAGTAGGAAGTTGTAGAGAGTATGTGATTGGGTGTATAGGTTACCCCACGGCGAATGCTAACCACAACACAATGTATGGAATGTTAGCGAATGTTTTTCGTACATAGTAGAAAACCTTTTATTGGTTACAATGTTTGCTGGAGCCGTTTATTCGTTAGTTTTTCGCGCAAAGTGGTTGAACCCAAGCGCACCTTAATGATAATCTTTATCACTGATGCTGTTGATGATGATCGATTTGCACTATTGAAACGCGTCGCCTTTTTTCTTAATCCAAGACGCGCCAAATACTCGATACCTATTAGTCCACAGTATTGTGTACGCATTGATGTCTCTCACATTCATAGTAACACATATGAATCTTATTTATATTGAAAAACTATGATTACACTCCCTTCTCTCCTATTAGACAGGCCTTTTGTGTCCAGCAGTGGACTGGGACCAGGCGAGATAATGATGTCTACATTCTCTTCCTACGGTGATCATCATAACAAAGTCAACGTAATTGATAATTGATTCAAATAGACCAGAACAGAACTGGTGACAATATACAACAAACTCTTATTAAGCGAACGCAAATGACGAGGGAAAAACGCTGAACAAATCGAATATTCACAGTACTTACATACGAGCATCAGGCGTAAGGCGCAAAACAAAAGGCGCGGCTAGACCGCAACTACACACAGTCCACCGCAACTAAAAACACATTGACGTACGCTACTGACGCATATTTCCATACAACGAAGCGTTTCAAATTTTACATAGTTTCTTTTACATCGCTCGCGTTGGTTATAATTAATTAGTCGAAGAATTCTGCTGATAAAATTCTTTGATGCGACAAACGGTAGGCAGCGTAGCAGTATGCCTACTGGAATTCCTAATAATGAAAACTTATCCTATCAAACTATGGATACTTAAAACAAAATTTACGGGAAGTATGTGGATATTAAAGATTTCTCGACTCTCTCGTGCGAGTTATTTTAGATGTAATTAAGGGGACGGCTTCGATTTGTGTGTCCTTTGAGCTTTGTAAATTAATCACATACAAATAATACTAATAATCAACTGAAGAAGCAAAGTGTTAATATACTACGTGGTAACACCTTCCGCTCTCCGCCAAGGTATAACCTTTCATATGCGAATCAACAAATTGTCAACTGACATCCGCATAATATGCGCTATTTTTCTATGTAAGTAGAGTAGCAATCTAGCAAGGAGCCGTCCCAAGTCGCCGCTGCCGCCCATGAACATCTGCTATCGCCTTCGAACACGCCGTTAGCATTACTAGTGTCATTTAAATCAATTTGTACAAGCTGTTCATAAATGTTACACTGTAGTGGAACGCAACCACTTTGATTCACTGTTATCTCACAGGGGGCGCTGCCTCCGTGTATATGTCGTCTGTCCCTTTTTTTATTGTCAATGCTCTCTGTAAAAACGTGTTCGCTCGCTTAGTACTATTTTCACAATTATTCAAAGTTATATCAGCAAATAAAATATATTTCTTTTTATACCACCAAAACCACGATTCCCTTCAATAAAATAATCATTTAGTGTTAAGCTTTAAATATGTCGCTGTACAGTCGGAGTGAAAATACAATTAATATTATAGAGAGTGTGCGCATATAATTTGAGATCGATCGTAAATCACAGTTACGAATAATTTCGAATTTATTGGAGGTCGCACACATGCCTGCGCAATGAACACAGGCGTGCTACAATATGTAAGGATATAGAGCCACCGACCCGTCTTGGGGAGGACAAAGTTTGTAGGATATTAATTACAGAGATAAGATAGAGCCCAGCCCGAGCCCGTGGGACGGAAGACGTGGCCCGCGTTCCGTGTGCAAAGCAAACGGTTTATTTACTGAGATAAACTGAAGCGGCATCTCTTATGACGTCACTCGTGTGCTCAGTTGGTCACACATCGCATGATACACTTATACTCGTGTCTATATCCAAAATTGACCAAATTACCGGTTATAACCGGATGCATCTGGATTATCCTAAGGCGAGCCCGAAAATCGATAGATTCCGGCATATCGATATAATTGATATCTTGATTAAGATTACCCATACCTATACCCTCAATTCTCAACTCTGCTACTTTAAAACTAGTATTTTACTACATGAAGTACGTTTCGTTGATTCGATCTAGAATTAACAAAACAATATCTAAATATTATTATTATAAATAGGCATACCTATTATTATTATAAATAGGCATTATAACACTATTAAAAATAATTATACTAAGGAATCATTAAATGAAATCATATTTCTACTCGGTAATCGACTACAAGTCAATATTTAACTGGCAACCCTAACGCCATAAGCGGTGGAGAATAAGAATGTATGAAGCATAGACAATGTAAGAGGCGAACCAGTAGAGGCTTATATAGTAATATGTCGATGATTTATATCGGACCGAGAAACTATTACTTCCGAGCAAACTATACTTATTGTTGATTTACCGTAGAATGATACACGCGAAGCACCGATCACTTGCTATTATTGAACCTAACATAAGGCCAAATAATAATAATTATCAAAGATCGAATAGAACGTATTGAAAGAACTAAAAACTGACTGCCTGTTCGAACATGTAAAATATAACAGAACAACGTAATTTAATAAGTACCCAATAGATTAAAAAAATATACTAATAATAGAATTGAACAAGTAAAACCGCTAGTTTGAAAAAAATATTATGGAACAAAAACAATTCAAAAAGACTCAAATGTCGCCCGAAAAGATTCAGTCATCATATAAATGCTCCGCTGCAGTAGCATGATGCAGACGAAAGGGGCAATGGATCAAAGTCCATCACACCCGGAGCGCATGGCAGCGCGGGGCTAAACGTCTAAGCTAAGCTAATTAACGGTGCTAAGCTTAATTAACTGTCCTTCTGTCTAACATTCATTACTCTTTCAGTTTAACATAGTCCATTTTATTACATAACACATAATTGCGATGCGTTTAATCCGAAAATGTTTAGTCATAGACGAGTCGCTGCTACGTTTAAAAAATGGTCTAATTTTTCTTCGATTCGACCACTCATAACGCGCGAAGGTACTGCTTTGCAGGATAATCGAGTTCGAGATTCATCTCCGACGAAGACAGTAGGATAATCGGAGATGGAAGGATTGCAGGATTATCGGGGATAGAAGAAGTAGGTTTGCAGGATAATCGGGTTAGAGATTATTCTCGACGAAGATAGTATCAACCGAGCCATACAGTAACCTTAGCATTTTAAATTTTCACTACTACGTTCCGAACTAAAATCGACTGAAGCAGATCTTACAATGCTGTAAGAAGCAAAACGTAACCTCCACAAATCTCTACAAAACGTCTTGTAGATAAATCCTGTAGGGTTAAGTCAACGAAATTCCAAAACACAACCTTGTTACGTAGCCAAGAACTTGCCTATCACATGTTGGAACGATATAAATCATTCGAGATATCTTGATCGGCTTCGCGAGCGAGCCAGCATAGCTCAGATTTAATCAATTTCTTGTTACATATATGCATACATATTTAGATATACGTATAATAAATTAATAAGAAACAAGCGAACATAACAAGTTACAGCCCATCGTAACAATCGTAGCGGACATAAAAGCGACAGAAAATGAAATGGAATCATTGAGGAGTACAATCGATACTACTGCAACAGTGATTTCTTTGACATTAAGAAAATTATTAATTTCCAAGTGTCAAAACATATAGTCATCATCATTACCAACGTCAACACTTGTCATTCCTCTGCTGGATACTGATTACCGCTCAGAATGAAAAGAGTTAGGGCCGTGATATAAAAGATGTTCAGCTATGTATGTTTATACTGCACCAAAGATCAGTTTAATAACGCAATGTGACTATTCGTTTAATAAATATATTGTTTTTGGATAAACTGCTTATACCATGTGTATTTTCGGAAAAGCCTCGACAATCGGTGTGCATTTTCGATCTATCTCGCTACTTCCGACCGACAGGGCTCGCGATTAAGGGCCTCGGCAGAAGTTAAAACTAGTCGAGCTATCCCTACTAACAATTATGAATTAGACAATAAACCACCCATACACATGTAAAACAGTACTCACGAGATCGTTAATGATAAAATAATAGATGGAGAACAAGAATTCTATAACACATGTGCACGACGCTAATGTGCCTAAGAAATGCGAAGAATTAATTGTTTAGACGAAGACGTAAAATGTATTTACACAATTATGTATGTGAATTTCCACATGAAAATATTTATATGAATTCGAGAACATGAAAGGTAATTTGTAGTGGAACATTTTACTGGAACATGATGACAAGCGATACGCTGTAATAAATAACCATGACATAACATTTTTACGTTCACCTCGTAAAAAACTTTTACTCATCGTATCGACACCATCATCATTATCAGCAGCATAAACATAATCACCCCGTTCCAGTGTTGTATACGAGTATATTTTCAGGACGGAAACGTTCCCAAATGTATTTCACCAAACTGGTTAAAAGACTAATGACGGCTTTAAACAATGGGTTTTCTTATGTGGGCTTCCTTCATTATTATACGACATTTAATCGAAAAACAAAAAACACAGGTTAGTTAAGCCGAAACTGCGTATGCTGGGCCTCCGAACCCCATCCGCGTAAGACGGCAATAGGCTCAAATATTAAACATTAAAGCTGCATATTGACCAAACGCTTTAAAGTGATCTACAACAATTGTATCTACTAATAAAGAGCACTCATTTTAAAGTCAAACGCACTTTGTTCTTCAGTATGAAACAAAAAGCGGACAATATGAAAAATAACAGCTCAAAGCGAAGTTAAATTGCCGTCGCGAGTTACAATGTTACTGGAGAGCATTGTTTTGTCCCAACGTAAAATCCAGGTCAGGCTAAGAGTTTCTCTATTTGGTCTCTTTGGCAATTGAATGTTTAACGACGGAAAATTGGGGTGAAGCGTTTATCATGCATACAGCGATACAGCTCGCTTCGTTTACACTATTTACACAACATTCATAATCGAAGGAGAATAATGAAACAGTGAATCGATAACTACTATTGATAACAAAAAACTTAAAGTTAGACTGAAGAAGAGAACATTGATAACAACTAAACCTATTCATAAATCTTGCCAAGTTCATTACAATTGAATTTAGATTAAAATTAAAACCATTACAATTTTATTTCTACAGACACGAGTAAAAAAACATATAACGACAACCGAACCACAAGCAGAGTCTTGAAGCATACAATAAAATCGTCTATTTTTATCTAAAAGAGCAATTTTTTTTTATAAATTATTCTAGGAGATTACGTAAAATTAAGAAACCAATTAAATGGAGTACATTCAAAATAGCATTACACAAAATGTAGATCTATTCAAACCTCTACTCAAAACTCGTGCCCATTTATTAAAAGACAAAAAATTTAAATGAGGAAGTAAACATAAAGATCGCAGGCGGACTTTCAGATAAAAACAGTTTGACACTAGTAACTAATTGGGTTTAAAGACCTATTCTGTGTCTCTATCATATTATCTAATGTTACATTGCCGCATTTTGCAGGACTGTTACGATATAAGAGAAGATAACATATTAAGATAAGAGAATAATAAAGGAATCAACGCCAACCCATCGATATTGACAATTAGTGACTTGCAATTTTGACTAACCTTTACACTACATAAAGTTTTCATCGATCGGAATGGTAACTTATGAAGCTGACGAGATCGCGTTTTTGTACCGACAGCGATTACAGATTTGTAAAAAAAAATATTTTTAACATATAGCAGTGTTAATGAGTAAACAGCTATGAACTCACATGAACA
>DWJK01004007.1:0-12454 GCA_018248815.1 Croniades pieria auraria
ATATGTGTGTGTGTGTGTGTGCGTGTGTGTGTGTGTGTGTGTGTGTGTATGTATATATATATATATATATATATGTATATAATCACATATATATATGTATATATAGGTACATATATATATATATATATATATGTATATAAATATAAAACGCCCTACCTAAATACAGCTACATGTTCTGACCGCGAAAGGGCAGCACTGTAGGCGGTGTGAAAAGTTGTTCTATGCTATCCTCAGCCTGCGCGCCCAGCGTGGGGATTATGGTCAACTACCACCTCAGGGCAGGACTACGCACTGCGGATTGAAACAAACTGATGATGCAACAGTATACAATCAATGTGATTCATATAAGAATATTATGTGATATTCCTTTCACGGTGTCTATATCTTGAATACATGTACCTACTCATTATTATTGAAGTTTAACAATTCCTCCGTTTTGTAATATTTGTGCTTGGCGCTAATAAACACAAATCAGCAAAAATATACGAACTAGTACATGAAATTTACTCTATTAAACTAACTCTAAAAGACAAAAAAAAAAATGTTTGTAAATTCTATCATACGACGATTGTCCAAACAGTAGCTGACTTTACATAGTAAGAGTAGAGAGAACTGTTCTTGCACCATAGTAACGCGTCGTTGCTGGTGCTCCACGATGTTTTGTTTTAGAAAATTCACAAAATTTGTTCTCACGACTTAAAAACGCAAGTGACGCACATGTGTGTTAAATTAAAGCAACACCATGGTCGATAATTACTGTATCGTTGTTGCAGGGCTATTCGTGTGTAGATCTCTTCAATGCTGGTATGCGTGATTCTGGTGTGTACTACTTGCAAATAAGAGGCACTACGTATTGGTTCCTCAAGGTGTTTTGCGAACAAAATGTTGCCGATGGAGGATGGACGGTGAGATGAACTTATATAATTATATGAAAAGATAATTTCGGAATGAGAGCGAATCAGAAAAACTATTGAATATTGGGAAAATTTGTATAGGTATGTTAGGATTTTTTGAACCTTATTAATTTAAATTATTGAACGACGAAATGTACGTCGTTATTACGTACGTTCATTATTTATTTGGGTATCATTTATTTTAACACGTACTTTTAGAAACCTTTAAATATAATATATGTATATGACAGTTTCTGATATGGACAATATAAATAGCGATCAATACAATTTACCATTTTTTGATAAATTAAAAAGAATTAAATGATGTTAAGGGTACTTAAATATTCGAATTTATGGGGCCTGAAATTAATGACTAAGAATTTCCGTGACGTAGTGTTTCATTGACGTGAATTCATCACCACTTGTTGATTTAAATTTGAGAATTGTACAAATCAGAAGACCAAACGGGGGTAGCTCAAGGTTATCCTACCAATCTTAATTTTACATGGCAGGTTAATGCTTAAAATTACCTGTATAAATGTACTTATACAACATATTTACTGTCTTCGGTTTCATCTACCCTTTTAATCTCCCACCTCATTATACATTCGTTATATTGAAATTTGGATATGGTTTTCAGGTGATACACCGTCGCGACGACTACGGTGTGCCGGCCGAGAACTTCAATCGAGACTGGAACGATTACAAGAACGGGTTTGGCGACCCGAGCAAGGAGTTCTGGCTGGGCAACGAGAACATATATATGCTCACTAACAACGACGATTACATGCTCCGGGTGGAACTTGAAGATTTCGATGGAAACAAGAGGTGAGGACCGATTGAGTGAAAAAAAAAAGAAAACAGCAATATCAATATTAATTCTATTTCAATAAAATATCCAACTATCAAGAGCCAAAGAAGACTACCATACCGTAGTGGAAACATCATGTCAGGGCTAACATTGTAGAGAATTACACTGAATGCTACGCAAAACTGTTTTATATCACTAAACTATAAATATGAAAGAAGGCCAAGTGCGTTAAGAAAAACTCACGACCTAAATACTCGGCTAGTGGCTTCGCTTATAGAAGAAGAGATATCTAGCATAAGTGGATACCAAGTTCTTTGGTATATTCTTAATTCACATAGAAAATTAGTTATGAACTTCACTACTCTCTGTGTATCTTAACTAGTTCTTCTTACCAACTTCACTCTTTGACTACAACTTAGTCAAATATCCCAACGACAAAGGTCTAATTAATCATGTATGTATTTATATTGGTGCACGAAGTGTAGTCAATAACACTGAACACATCAAGGATTAGGGTATGTACATTTTTCCTATTTGATCAAACGCTTTGCATAGGCATTAGATGTTACGAACAATTAAAACTAAATGTATATGTACATAACATAAATTGACGTTTGTGAATTTATTGATTATAATCAGTCGTCATTTGTGAATAGTCGTTTTTCGAACATTTGTCTTGTCTTAATGGTAATGTATGTCGGCTGTTAACAGGTACGCACAATACTCGCACTTTAAGATATATTCGGAAGCGGAATACTACAAGCTGGAGATCGATGGGTACGAAGGCAGCGCCGGCGATTCTTTGAACGACCCGTGGTACGGCTCCAACAACAGTCCTTTCTCCACCTACAACAGGTACGGACTTTTGGATGTTTAAAAATATATATATTAAACCCCTATAGACCGACACGCGCCGGTCATATTATCCCACATGTCGTACATCGTTGGTATATTTTTCATCGTTCGAATTAGCAATTCAATGGTATGCTAAAGCAGGACTGAATAAAATTGGAGATTAATCGTTAATATCGCCTCGAAACATGTTAATACGACACATTCCATTGACAATATTTAATAGTTAGTGCGGTTTATGTTAAGACTTCATCGTTCATCTTCAGTTGTTCTTGTTTATTAGTGTCAATTAATGAAGACTTCATAACATAATAATTTCATACAGATTTTATGTCTATTGGTTACAGAGATAACGACAGATCTTCGCTGAACTGCGCATCTATGTTGAAAGGTGGATGGTGGTGGAAATCATGTGGACGCGGTCTCAACGGACTTTACTTACACGACCCGCAAGACCTAACAGCCAGACAAGGTATTGCGATAAAACACGTTAAAATTAAATTTAGAACACGTTTTGAAAGTACTTTGTCAGAAAAGTTTAATTACATACAATGTCCGCTACAAATATCCAATATATCTAAAAAGGCGGGTTTTACAACAGAAATAGATTAATTGAAAATACAACGTATATAATTTCTGTTCAAAATGATTGAAAACAAATTCATCTTACTCAACTTTGTTATCCGATTATTGCACATTGTAACAAAACAGAACAAATAATTTATAAATTAAACGACTCAATAACCTATATTACTAACTAAAAGTAAGCAGGCGATGGGCTCTCTTGTAGGCAGCAGAAGGCCGAAAGTAAAATGAAGCAACAGAAAATTTCAAATACTGCAATTTTCCTATACATTAACACAAATTGAATGAATACTATTTCATCACTACCACTACGTTTTTTTTTCTGGGCGACCAAGAAGTGGAAGACCCTATGACCGTCTGTGTCTTAAAAAACATAAGCTCTTGAGAATAAGGTTATAAAGGCTTTTATAGGTATCATCGCGAGGCCCTTCTTCGGTTTCACCAGGCGGGATAGTGGCCTCGTTACTCTAGCGGTTGCAACTTGCTTCGATCCCCGGGCCGTGCAAAGTATTATTGGATTTGTTAAACTGGAAATTCCTAGTACTAGCACGGAGTTTGGATTTGTGCGTAGCATAAGTCAATAGGCTGACCCTCTGTACCATGGTGGGACATATAACCACAACTAGTTATTTCTGGGAATGCACAACACTCCTCCTCCTACCCCTTCGGACATATGTCCGACTGACAAAATTCTTAATTGTATAATGATAAAGATAATTCGACCTTTACAGGCATCGTGTGGTTCCGTTGGCGAGGCTGGGACTATACGCTCAAGCGGGCGTCCATGATGATTAAGCCGAAGGGGGTGCAGCCCACTACGTGATGCGGTCTCCGCTCCGTACAGATTTAATATTATCCAGCCTCTGTTCTATCCTTACGTGGATTCTACATTCGAAGCATAATTTTCATAAGTAGACGTACCTAGCATCACTCCAGGTAGAACGAACTACTGAAACCGTTTCTTTTTTAAACAATATATGTTTATCGTACATTTTGTGTTTTTATCACATTATTCATAACGTTAATTAACTATTGAATCCATGTAATGATACAGAACATTGCAGGCAGCTAATCGCTCAAATTGAAATGTAATAATATTATCCACTGAACAACGGTTTGTCTGTGTCTGTAAATAATGATCATCCAGCATCATGTGTTCACCGCATTACATTCATCTTTAAATCTATTTGTAAATATCTGATATTTTTTTGTCAATGTGCCACAAAACATCCCAAATTCATTAATTTATTATTCATGTTTTGATACGTAAAAAATCTTTCGTTAATTAGCTTTGTAATGTTAGTTATAAGATAAAATTATAGTAAGATGTAAATAATGTTAATATCGACGGATAATGACAGTAATTGGTATATTTCATTTCTTTCGTCTAAATCGACGGAGGCTATAATTTATAAGCATATTTATTTCAAATACTACCCATGAATTATATTAAATTGCTATATCTACATAGTAAGTTTATAAGGAATATTTTTTTTAATCGATTGTAGTATGAACCGATGTGCAAAATGTAGGTATCCGATAAGTACCTGGCAGAATAAAATTAATATGGATACCTATGTGCACAATTATTGTCTCTACTAACAAAGCTCGACACAAACGAATCAAATTCGATTTACTTATTTAGACCTAGCTGCAATAACTCATTATCTTTCGCCTTTCTGATAACTCGAACTAACATTCGGTAACTTCTTTCTCTACCAATTGCTTAAATGTATACTTAAAATAGCAACATCGGTCATGTTTCCCGAAACGCTAAGAAATTCTATCATTAATGAAGTTTAGGAAAACTA
Source organism: Croniades pieria auraria (assembly GCA_018248815.1). NCBI lineage: Eukaryota > Metazoa > Arthropoda > Insecta > Lepidoptera > Hesperiidae > Croniades > Croniades pieria. Next base: position 4,953 of record DWJK01004007.1, read on the forward strand.
TATGTATAGAGATAAGTGACCCTATCTTTGATCTACGATATATTAGCAATTATTTTTGTATATTGACACTTCGAAAATATTATTCATTTCTATAAAAACCTATCAAGCGTATAAGGTTTGTAATGGAATTAATATTTTGTCCGGTTACTGTATAATATAATAAAGAAATAATTACATTTAGTAGTTTTATTCGTTTTATAAAATAAAAACAAATAGTTGATGTTATGTTAAGGAATTATTAATTTTTTTATTATTTGTTTTAGGATAAATAACCACAAAAAGTAGAATATTATTAGCACATAATAATTGACTGCACATTCCAAATAGAGATTTCATAAATTATATTTACAGACAGATAACTGAAAGAGAAGTGGGTGAAAGACCGTAAACTATTACAAAAGACAATCCGAATATAATAAGCGACTTATGATCCGAACAAGTAACCTCACCTACTTAATTCCCATCGTACTGAAATCGTATCCTCAAAACTGTCTCTGAATTTATGTTTCCTTATACGTAGGTTTGTTATTGGAAAACTTAATAGAAGACCACAGACTGACAAGTTACCAGACTAAAATGCCTAACTAAATTGGCTCGTGTATGTCTTTCTGTTTACCATGTGTGGCCGCCGTAGGCGTTTTTACAAAAGCCTTAAAACGAAATTTTCAATGCATAAGTTTCAAAGAAACCATAATGTAATTTGAGCAATTTTTTCGTTAAATGTGCTTTTTCGGGCCTTTGTGCTTATTATACAGAATAAATAAAAAAATGTGGAAGATCAATAAAACGCTTAAGTTTCAATTTTACTTTATTTTATTTTTATAAGATAATATACATCAAGACAAACATTTAAGGGTTGACACAATGTCAAATCTGCTACATCAGTTCTCGCCTCTTAGGAATAAGCGCAGTCACAAGCATAAGACAACTTTATAAAAGTATTTTTCACTTCAAAACGTCAAGTTCAATATAATTCAATTACTTTAACCGAAAACGGTCATCTTAATTTTTCTATTCAATTATTTTTCGTTACAATACTAGTAACATAATTATTATTTCGTACAATTATTGGAAGCTGTCTAGAGTACCAATTTTAAAGATATGGCCATTGTTTCGATTTTCTACCAACACAAGGCTAAGTCACGACAATTACATTTGGAATCTTTATACTAATTAGACACTATTACTAACTGTGGGTCATTACTACTAATACTAATTACTACTAACATGGGTGCAATTGATTGTCCCAAAAGGGTGATTTTTACGTATTTTTCTTCTTAGTTAACATATTTAGAAAAAGTGTATCTGAATCACCAGTATAATTAATTTTTACAAATTTATTATTACAATCAAATTTCTATAGTAATAAGACAAGCGATCAAATGAAATGGATAAAATGTAATCATATTTCTAGTTTCATTACGCCTCAGTAGAAACTACTAAACACATCATAATTCTATCTCAGCGAAAACACGAAAATTATAGCAGAGAGGAAGAAAACACGATTTTAATACATAAGTTACAATAAAAGTTACTGTTCTTTTAGTAAGACGCTATGCGAAAAATTGCCAATTCCGCGTGTATCAGAAAGCGAAGTCGTTCATTTTGTATGAATATAGATGCGATTAATTCAAAACAAAAAATAGATAAGCAAAAATATAAAAGAGTTTTGTTTTCAGTTTATGGAACGTTTTATCATTTGTTTTAAATATTTTTTATGTCACTACATATTACTTTAAAATTTAAATGAGAGGAACTTTGGCGTCCAATCGGAAGTTTAGCACAGTATTTCTTTAATCTTGTATTGGAAGTTATTACTTGCCTTATCGTGATTTAAAAAAAAATATTTGCTGTGCTTCCCCACCGTGTAGTTCATTTCCACATATCACCAGTAGCGTTATACGTTTCATCTTGGAATAACTGGTGAGCCTATTGCCATAAACCAGACACAAACGAAATTTATACTAAATTTTCGCCAACTTCGGATTCGGTTAAATGATCAATGTCCCGAAAAGGATTTAATCCGTCTTCATCGCTTAAACTATTTAGATGATCATAAACCGTTCCTTTAAATATTTCATCTGCATTTAAAAAGTTAAGATCATCCTCCAATTCATTTGGTTCTTTTTGCACAGGCTGTGGTTCTTCACTGCTGGTGGACTCGGTCATAAATTGTGTATGTTGCGTTGACGATTGCTGCATTTCAGATGATTGCTGCGTATGCGGTAAATCTTGGGATTGCAATGTTTGTCGTGCATGATGCATGTGTTCACTTTGCTGTGATTCGTGTGGTTGCTCAAGTTGTTCCAAATGTAACATTTGAGGTTGTTGAATATATTGAGAGTGATGAAACTGTAGTTGAGGGGTAACAGGTTGGCGCAATTGTTGTTGCTGAAGAGGTTGACGTATCTGTGTAATAGGAATTATTTGGCGCAAAGGCAAGGGTCGGACTATTTGACGAAATTGTATCGGCGAAAGTGGTTGTCGTAGTTGACTTGATGGAAGTGGTTGTCGAATGTGCGTTGGTGAAAGTGATTGCCGAAATTTCAATGGCGAGACTGGTTTTCGAAATTGTACCTGTGGAACTGTTTGACGAAGTGATGATGGTGGCAGTGGTTGGCGAAATAGTGATGGCGATGTTGGTTGACGGAATGATGATGACGGTAGTGGTTGGCGTAATTGCGATGGTAGGATTGTTTGGCGTAATTGTGCTGTTAGGACTGGCGCACGTAAATGCTGTGGCAACATGTTTGTCTGCGGGATTTGTATGGAATGATCTTCTTGCTGTAGCTCCCGAGTTTGGTGTAGTTGCTGTGCTCGCCCTGATTGATCTTTTTGCTGTTTCTTTCGTGTTTGACGTGGTTTCGGTGTTCGTCGCGTTTGATCAACCGCTAATAATTTCCGTGGTTGGCGTGATTTCTGTGTTTGCCTCGGTTGACTTTGTCGCTGTGGTTTTCGCGATGGACGCGGTTTCTGTGTTGGCTGCGGTTGAACTTCCTGCTGCGGTGTCTGTGATTGGCACGGGTTCTGTGTTCGCAACGCTTGAGCTTCTAATTGTGTTTTACGAGATTGGCGTGGTTTTTGAATTCGCCGCGATTGGTCGTCTTGCTGTGGTTTACGAGATTGGCGCGGTTTAGTGATGCGCCGCGGTTTACATACTTGCTGTGACAGCAAAAAATTTGGTGGCTGCGGTGTTCGCCGTGATAAATCTTCTTGCTGTGGTTTCTGATATTGAAGTAATTGCTGGATTCGTTGCGATTGATACGGTAGTTGTAATTCTCGAGATTTATGTGGTTGATGCGATTGCCGGCATTTACGTAATTTTTGTGTCGGCATAATTTGTAAATATTTATGAGATTTTGTTAATTCCTTTAATTGCTGCACATGTTTATGTTCCGATGAACCCATAGAATGTTGCGTATCTTCGTGTTCTGTCTCTCTAAATGATTTCGACTTAGACAGCCGATGCAGGAACTGTACAGGTTGACCCTGAGATGTCCCTGCAGAGACCTCGTGTTATACAGGCACTTTCCTTACGGCTTGTCTGTCACTCCCGCGGCTCTTCGCCTTTTCCAGTATAGGAGTTAGTTTCTTGTCTCTTCCTAATATTTTGAGCAGAGCGATTATAAACGGCACATAATTGTGCCTTCTACGCGCCATTTCCTGTTTGTATCGCAAGAGTTTGTTATTTTCAATTTCTAGCAATAATGTCAATCTGTTAGTTTCCTCTTCGAACTCTTCTGGGTCTATTGTTAGTATGGCAGGCCCACAATGCAGTGCATGTAACTGACGTTCTAGTAGCATTTTTTGATCAGTTATAAGGGCCATTAAGTTGAAATGAATTTCACCCTCATTGTACCTGTACATGTAACAATGTAAACAATAATTTATACAATGTAAATACTCACATTGATTGTATATAATCATATGAATTTATTGTCATCCAAAAAAACTTTTGATATAATAACAAATCGACTTCCCCAACTTACGCATTAATTCTCTTCATAATAGTTGGCCGAACGACATTGAGCCAGTCCTGATCTGGACTTATAGGTCCATGATCAATGGGTCCTTCACGCAACCCATCAAGTTCATACAATCTTCCATCTATAGGCATATAACCCACGAAGTGATAAGCATCTTCATCCTATTATAAATGAGTAAACTATTATTACATTAAATTTATACAAAGCCTAATTAATGTACCAAATGTGACATAACTTCATTGCAAGCAAAAGCTAGAATGAGAGGCGTATGTAGACAATGACAGAAAAACTTTTATATTGTGATACATACTTGGGCACCTGTTTTATAGTCAAACTCAAAGAATTGTCTTGATGCCATAGAATTATGAGCAGTTCGTATAGTTTCAGAGTTGCTCAAAGCCAAACCTCTCATTTTGGGATCAAAAGACATGCTAAACTCCTTTAATTTCATCAATTCTGGTCCTAAGACAACATCTGGATGATTACAATTCAACAGCAGGCTAACAACTGCCTGTGTAGCACAAGCATTATTAATGACCTGAAAAAAAAAATGTTCTGTCATTTGAACTGATTTAATTATTTATTAACCTTTAAAATATTATCAGTATTGGAAAGCCTACCTGCTTTGCAAAATATATTTTCTCCAAACGCTCCTTATCTGTCACTACAGGAAGATCTGGTTCTTTATCTTGGAGAAATTTGAATAAGAAGATGAGCCCATGAACTGGCCTAAAAAACAAAAGGTAACCAAAAGAATATAATAACAGGAAAATACATTTGTACAGTTCCTCAGGTACAATTCAAATCAGCACATTTGTGGAAATTCACAATTTTACATTATTTCCTGTGTATTAGTTATTATAAAAAATGGGATATTTTTTATTGCAGAACTAAAACTTATAAAAACGTAGCATTACGCCTGTAATACTGGAAGGGGTAGGTAGAGGAGTGAAGTACTCCCCCCACATTTCACCAGTTATGTTCTAAATTAGATAAATGCTATAATACCTACCCGGGATTTGAACCAGGGACCTCCTGATAAACAAGGCAGTCAACTTACAGATTCGATTTTTATACAGTTTTATAAACATGTATTAAAAAGTAACTTGTAATTTTCCTTACTTCAACTTATTTACAACATCATCATCCATGCACCATAACTCTTCAACCTGGACACCTTTTACCCCTGAAATGTTTACATGTTATATGGAAATTTATCAGACTACAGTACAAAATAAAGGTTAGATAACAACTTGCAGTAAATTTTTACACATATTGTACTAAGTATTTAAATATTTCTACATCAGTCTACACTAAAGAATAATGAGGTAGATATCAAGTGAGGCAAAGTATTATGTATAATAAAAGCATCACAATAAATCCTATCATATTAAAGAACATTTGTAAATATTTTTAAAGAGATATGTTTTAAACATAGATTGAGCAATACTGTACAATGCCAATTAAATCCATGTGTTAAGCTTTATGTTCCAATTGAAATGACAATTTATTTCTGTAACAATTAAACTAACAATTATGGTAATAAGTGTATTTAAAATAATTTAGCAATACATAATTCCCTGGACTCAATAATGCTGATTACTAACCAAATTTTTTTACAAGTGATGTAAATACTCCAGGATCACTTTCGATCAGGCACCAATCTCCTCCAGACTCCATCCCTAGACACCTCCTATGACATAAGTAATTAATTTATTATATCCAGAAAAAATATAAGACTTTATGGTAAATGTAAGCACGATCAACAAAATTAGTGAAGAAATAGCATTTATTTTCTTAAATAACGTATATCAATATTTGTACATTACACAATACAAACACAGACTGGTAATAACTATATTGAGAAGTCATATAATGACAACTAAATCTGTACATGTTACAAAACTATATGTTAGAACACTTCACTATGCTGAAAATGTACCCTTTATCTCTATAACAAAGGCTTAGTGTAATTATTCTTATTGCAAAACAATGAGATGAGTCACAGGTTAAATTTGTCAGGTGTTTAATTATAAGTTTATAATGGTCCCTACAGTTTATTGAAAAGAATACCTCTGGATATAGTACAAAAATGTGTAAGGCAAAAATGCCAAACATTTTCATTAATGATACAGGTGCATGCAATAAATTTGATTCATTAAGTTATATGTTGTAACCCCACTAATACAGTACTGTATAGCAACTATGATCTTAGTAGTAAACACCGTTTAAAAATAAGACAAAATTATTGCTGAAGGAAAACAGTGATTGGGTATAAAGGAATTACAGAAATGTTTGTATTCTAATTTAATGTAATATTTTTACATTAATGAGCACCAGAACTTACTTCTCTATTCAAGTAGATAACAATATCTAAATAGGCAGCTTTTTTTGGAATAAATCAAAATATTTTGTATATCCCACTTGGTAGTACTAAAATGGTTAATTATAACCACAAAATAGGTTATTCAGCTCATAGCTAAAATGCCACCTTTTTCTAATAGAGATATTCAATAGGCTAATGTGACTATCAGAATTCAAAGATTCCCCAAGACAAGAAGTTATATTGATATTTTCAGTGATTCACTCTAGTTGTTCTTTGTGTAGTAGTTTCACATTTACCCATGCCACCACCAATCATTAGAGTAAATGTTTACCACACCATCCAATATACCATATATATGCACATAGAATATGAATTATCCTATCCTATTCTATACAAATCTTTCAACAATTTTTTTTTACTTACTACTAACTACTTTTTTACTAACTAACTACTTTTTTACTAAAGGTAATTCAAAAAGACAAAATAATAGAAATATTAGAAAGCGAACCAATACTTATTACAATTTTAAGACAGTGCAAACTGTATAGCAAGATGGTAAGGCCATCTTTATACCATTTAACCATGTTATCGTATAATAAGAGATAACTAAATGAACAAATATTGAGTAACACTTATTCGTGACAGTATGATTGTAAGAACATAAACTTGTAATATAACTATGAGCACTTTGTTTACGAAAAAACCAGTGTCCAATTCATTTTATGGTTTGAGCCTCACTTGTTATAAAAGGTGTCCGCAATAGATACAAGTAAACACACCAGTGCACCTTCTGCACCAACACTGTATCACAACACTTGCAAATTACAAGATGGCGGCGCGTCAAATGATGAGTGGCGATTTATGGCAAAATTTCGGAAAAACAAAAATTCGCATTATTAACGAAGAACACTCTTTTAAATGTATCTCAATTACTAACAATATATTTATGATTTAGTAGTAATATATACATACCAGTAGGGGCCGGCTGCAAATTATAAACTAACTACATTAAAATTAACATTTTCACGAACAAATTGTGAGTTCGGCCATTAAATTAGAAAGCGCTTAAAAATTTCGTTTATCTATTACATTATATACCTAGACTTTACAGCACAATTACAACACAGGCGCTTGTGTTGGTTGTAACTTTATTTGCCCTCAAAAGTCTGGACGCCTATCCAGAGTCCAGA
>DWJK01004008.1:0-12453 GCA_018248815.1 Croniades pieria auraria
CCCCCCCCCCCCCCCTCCCGGCTCGCCGGTGCACACGCCCACCTCATAAGAAAATATTCACTTAACAATACATCGAAGCTTCGTCGATAACAGTATGCGACATCGATACCGCGTCGAAGCATCGCAAGGCCACTTCTCGTGCACTACAATAGTATAACAAATAGGAAGACGCTACATGACTGCTACACGTGTCGGTCGAGTCCGCCTCGACCTCGTTGCGATGACGCCAAGTCTACATTGTGACAGAACGTCGGCCGCGAATGCTACCACAATAATGTTGTTCTTTATTGAATCTACCCCAAAAAGATAGTCAAGTGCCCGATGGGAAGACGTCGGATTGGCCCGTACGCTCGTACGGGCCGAATGTAAATAGCGAAATATAAATCCAAAATGTCTGCAATGCCAACCATCGATTGTAAAATCATTTAGCAGCTAATAATAATACGATATGATGAGACTTCACTTTGCAACCGGAACTGGATTTAAATGTACCTTATGTATATTTAAAATTAAATATAAAAAAATATACAGCCGCTGTATAAGTACATACAGTAATTTGATCGTCTGTAACAAACTGATGACAGAGACAGCATATGTTTGTTACATATATTGCTGTCTTTTTTATTTTTGGAATATGTATCTCTATAAAATAAAACTGTAGCAAATTTTTTAATGGTTAAAACCACATCATTTATGGTTGAGTATATTTGTTTGAGTGAGTGTGAACCGAAAACGTTAAAATCGATATTTTATAAACGTAACATAGATTATATTCGTCTATAAATAATATATAGATCTTTTTAGGACTTCATGAATTACATCACATAAAATAAAGTTTTTTTATGTGTTACTTTCTGTGGTAAACAAAAAATTTTTAATGGCTTTTACCCAAATGGTGATTGCATTTTATTCGTAGTGTACATTTTCTCCATGGTCCCTATAAAACTGTTTTCTGATATAGGTAGTACCTGAGACTCTTCCACTGTGACATCGTCCTCAATAATTTCTGGGACACCCTAACGTGCGACGTGTCATCGAAGGATAGGCCCATACGGTACTTCCGTGAACGGCGACCGTCTCCGGTACGTACGGGACGGGAGGTCTCGCGAAGGAGTCGAAAGGAGCCAGTCGCCGGTGCGCGAAGTGAAGCTCAACGCCTAGGAAGCGGGAGGGGGTAGATCGATACGGGTCGGGATTATGTGTTGTCGACGGGGCGGATGGTGCAGTCGCCGACGGTGGTGATGGGCGTGATGGTGACGGAGCCGGCGGTGGTGGCGGCGGCGGGCGGCGCGTCGGGCGCGTCGGGCCTGTCGTCCCTGTCGTCGCAGGCGGGCGGCAGCTTGACGATCTGGCAGTCGCCCACCGTCATGACGCGCGCGTCGGCGGGCGCGTCGTCTCCGTCGGCGCGCGCGTCGTCGTCGGAGTCGGACGAGTCGGACAGGTCGATGGGGCGGCCCGCCAGCGCCGCGTCGCCGTCGGCCGCGTCGCGCTCGGGCTCGGCGGCGGCGCCGTAGCCGTAGGCCAGCGGGTTGTACATCATCTCCGTGAGGTACGAGAAGTCGCCGAAGGGCAGGTTGCTCGCGTTGTAGTTCTCGTTGGGGCGCCGGTCTGCAATCCGCCGAGACGCATGCGCTCGTTAGCCCGCGCCGGTTCAGTACGAGGGATCGGGTATCGAGTATGTGTACGACACTTTCGAGTTGCTCCTATTTGAAAAGCACTACCCGCTATAACCTAGTAACTGCGTGAGGCTCGTTATTGGGATCATTAGCGCTTATTACCTTTTACTCGCGTGTATTTCGTTAGGTGGCTAAATTTTACCTACCACAAAATAGGTGATGTAAATAATTATATAAAACTGACTTCCGTCCTTATTCAATGTGTATGGAGCTTTCTTCCGGACTCTATATTTGAGTTAACCTACTACTAACGAAGTACGAAATTCAAATGTAAACAAAAGAATAGTATAACCTTTCTCTAAACTTAGGAAATAGAAAAAGGGCAAGGGAATTTCATTATAAATAGTCACCGCCGCCTCCATGTCTTTATAACATTTATAGACTCACGCAAAATTAATAGCACCTCAAATTCCCGTTTATTATAATAAAAAATGTTTTATTGCCCTCATGCCAAATACAAAAAGAAATTCTTTTCTTTATATTTAATTAACCATTTAACTAATAAGTGTTCCCACCACATGCATATTTCCATCATACTATTAGTATCTATTGCAAGCGAGTATGTTAGTAACCAAAAGCTTATTCACAAGAAACTAGCCAGAATGTAATTGTGAATTAATGAGATTCTTTTGCATTTTCTATCTTACCGTTTCCAGCGCATGAAATGTTTAAGACTCAAGCTCAGTTCTAAATACTTTACAAGTAATTTACATGCAGTTAATAATCTACCAAACTTCTTAATGGTGTACACAAATCACCAAATGTTGGATAAAACAACATCTCTACCAAACGCCTTATCTGTAGAAGCGAGAAACATGCAGTGCAAAATGAATAAATAACAATTAATTAAGCAAAAATAGTTAAATAAATACCATGGAACTACAATTATATACTGAATATTTACATTTAATAACTACCCTATGATATATACACTGCATTATATATAAAAAGCTGTAGTGAACAATACCGATTAGTACTGACAATGAATTTTTTTTTTTCTGGACAATTTCCCAATAACTTTAAAATATAATTTTAGTTAGCCCAACATGCTTGAAAACATTTTATACTAACAAAGCTTGTTCATTTCGCCGAACAGTCCGTACTGCATCGGTAGGTCCATCAATTCCAAACCTAAGGAAAGACTTGCTCATTAGAATAGCAGAATAGCAACACAGTATCATTGGCACAACGGGGAACACAGACAGGAGAACATACAAAATCCATTTAGATAATAATTAATAAAAAAATAATGTAACTAATTTCAAAATTTCTTACAATCATAGACAACAGATACTAACGAACTTGATATAACCATAGAGCCGAAGTGAAAAAAAGTTTTTAACTAAATATAGTAAGTACATAATTAAATCATCAATAATTAAAGTCAGCATGACTCGTTAGTTATATTGTATCTATTGTCTATGATTGGAAATATAAAGTTTATAGTATTATTTTAATCATAATATTTTTCACTTATATGTCATAATGTGTAAAAACCTTATGTCTATAAAAATGATAAAAATGAAGTATAGAAAAATGTGGTTATTGAACACCAATAAATAAAAAGTTTAATCCATTCTCTATGCACTTTAGGAAAATATAATGTGTGAAGCAAAAATATCAAAAATTGGTCTGAATGGAATAAAACAAAGCTTAAACTGATAAATTAAAAATCTTAAAGTTTTAGACTATAAGTGAGAAAATATTTAAACATCACACACAGAACACCGAAATAGTTATTACATATTTAAATCAAAAACTAATCTTAACGTTGTCTACGAAATTAATTTCTTGCTATTTGGATATACAATTGTTAACTAGCAGTTACAAGGATAAAACATTCAATGTGTGCGTAACGAGCACGGCAATACTGGGGGGAAAAAAAGCATAGAGAATAGACCATGCAGACAAAAACGAGAAGCAAAAAACGAGACGCTGCCACACATACACGCTCACATACATACACACACATTAAATTTAAAAAATAGATGAATTCCCTGCATTGAACACTTTGAATACAACAAACTACTTGCAAGTCACCTCTATCGTTCTTTGTACTGCATAGTATTATCCTCTTTAACGTAATCACACAAGATATATAATCGTGTGTACAGTTTATTTCTTGTAATAAAACCAGGCTGAGTGTACAAATTGGTACAAGGTAATGGCCAGCTATTAATCATGAAGAAAAACATTAAATCTGTGAGTCAGTCGGTCGGTTTGTTATTGTACCGTTTCCGGAATGGTTACTCCAATTCGAACATCATTTTAGTTACTGGTATTACCAGCTTTTTTCCTTTCAGAGTGTACAATTAATTTTTTAAGGAAAATCTTGGTAAATTGCCCTACGCTCGATAGTAAAATATAATGACTGACGAATATTAAAATTCCTTTAAGTGTAATTTTTAATACAGTTCGATTTTTTGTAATTTATTAATATAATTTGATTTCCAATATGGAAGTGTTATCTGGAACATACTGGGTTTTTTGGTTAAAATATTGAAATTTAAGAAATGTTCCATATGAAAAATATGAACAGAGACGTAGTCATTTTAAAGAAGAAGCTTTAGCATCTCATGACCCTTTAAAAACCTTTCAAACCAAGACATAATATACTGAGCACCGCTACTTAATCCCGGAAATAGGTGCTTTGGCGCTGCTTGCATTAAATACTCGTACATGAATAGTCGTATTAAATATTTGAGTAAGGAAGGATTGTGTTACATGACATGGGGATATGTATAACAGTGAAATGTATCTACAATGTTCTATCGTACTATGCAAGAAGTAAAATATGCTTAACAGTTAAGTGAACCGTAATATGTTACTACGTAGCGAGAGACGAGCACGGGTGGCGGCGCACCTGTCTTGGGCTGGAAGAAGTTCTTGGGCGGGCGGCCGCGGCGGCGCTTCAGCAGCAGCGCCTGCGCCGGCGCCGCCAGCGCGCTGGGCCCGCCGCCCGCCCCGCCGCCCGCCGCGCCGCCCGCCCCGCCGCCCGCCGCGCCCACGGCGCCGCTCGTCAGCACGCAGCCCTCCATGTCTGCGCACGCACACCCTCGCTTTCGTTACTCCAAATCGAACGAGCAACTGGTGTATTGTCACCTCCCCCCTCCCCCTATGCGTCGTTCTGGACGCTCTTGTAGACCGATGGTACACTTGGGACGATCCCGATATGAGAGTGGTTATAAATAAAAATTAAATATACCTCGCTGGATACCACTACTTACAATTTATTACATAATCATAATTATTAGACTAGTTTTTGTTTCACTTTATAACAGAACGAACTTAAAAACGCCCAAAAATCGATTCAGTACTCAAAATCGTGTTACTTGAGGCTGCAAATTAGACATGATTTGTCATCAATGCTGACATATTTCATGCATTTTTCATTACTGCATTACTTAAAGCACAATATTAACTTAACCTTCTTCATTTTGATATATGGGTCATATCATACAGAAACCATAGAAGGGATAATGATTATAATAACAAAAACTCACCTAGTGATGTCTTCGGCGGCCGGCCCCGCTTCTTCTTGATCTTGGGGATGAGGGGCAGCGGCGTCTTGCGCGGCCTGCCCCGGCCGCGGCGCGGCGGCTCCAGCAGGTCGGTCTGCTGGATCTCGTTGCGCAGGGGCTCCAGCGTGGAGTTGAGCACGACGGGCGCGGCGCGCGGCGGCAGCATGACGTCGCCGCTGGCCGTGAACACGAGGTGGCCGGACTCGCGGTGCGTGGTGCGCACCATGCCCGACATCACCTCCGAGTTGCTCTCGCGCTGCTTGTTGGTGGAGCACTCGTTCGTCATGTCCACCGTCGGGTCCTCCTGGGTAACGGGCGGTACGTAAGAAAGGGGTGGACCATGTATCGGGCAGATATTCATGTACACATATATATATCGATTAGTCACGATTCTGACTTTCAATATTTAAATTTACGATAGTTGACGTGTATTGTGACGTCACAACACGGTACCGGCCACGAGTCGGTGAGGTGCTTGTGACGTCACAGTTCAGTAGGGGCGGGGTATCGGTGAGATGTGATGTGTCACAGCACGGTCGTGTCGTCGAAGAGCACTGTGACGTGACCGCGCACCGCGCCTGTGGCGTGCACTATGACGTCACAGAGCTCCAGTGTCGATGAGGGGTACTGTGGAGTTACAGCCCACTGGTATCGGCTAGGTGTGCACGTACCCGCTCGCAGATCTTGGTGTGCATGCGCAGCTTGTCGGAGCGCGCGAAGGAGCGCCCGCAGCCGCCGCACGTGAAGGGCCGCTCGCCCGTGTGCGTGAGCCGGTGCCGCGTCAGGTGCGACGAGCGCTGGAACCTGTGGCCCGCGTCGGAGCAATCCCCTCACTTTAATAATTACCCTATCTAATACACGTACAGAAAACGCTTTCGAGAGTGCGCTGCGATGCTTATTGCAACAGGTTTCGTTATGGAATTTGTATTTCCTTTTTCAATTTGAAGGATGTAGTTTAACTTATCCACCCTCATCGATCCCTCCATCGGCAGGATTCTATCCGTATATTAAAAACGATTACAAATATCTACGGGCCTTAAAAAGTTCTCAATATTTAAGTCATGGAACGATACAAGGCATTATACTAGTTATTTACCTAACTTCTCACATTTCTATATATATTTTAATTCTATGTTAGGTAAAAAAAAAGTTCGTCACCTGAGGTCACACACGTCGCAGACGTGCGGGCGGCCATCTTGTGAGTCGTTGGCGGCCGAGTCCGATATGGAGCCGCTGGAGTCAGTCTCCTCGTCGTCGTCTATCGCCAGCTTGGGTTTCTCTGTAAAGTGCCAGTGAAAGTTTAAGCTTATGATCAAGAGTTGAAGGTTTTATTTTAACTATAACAAATTATGCTGTCATTGTTGGCATTGGTTGACTTTAGAGGCGTCTCAAAAACATCAAAATAGAGGTTGCAAAGGAAGGAATACTCTAATACTCTAGGCCCAGAAATCCGTGCCCAACAGTGGGATGTAAAAAAAATTCTTTCATCAGCCACATTGATGTTACTTTAACATAACATTTTAATAGCAGCTATTTGAAGTTCATGTTTTATGTCATTAAAAGGATAATCTGTACTTGACCAGCGTGGCAGACTATGGTATTACCCTTCTCAAACTGCAAGGAGACCCATGTTTAACAACGGGACGCTAAAGGATTGATGGAGGTAATGATAATGAGGGAATTAAAAAATGTGTACTATTATAGTAAAATATTATTAATACAAAGATACGTAACCGAGCACCTCACTCACCGTCAGAGTCGTCATGGTCGTTGTTCTGTGGCAGACTGGGGGTGTGGGTGGATGCCTGTTTCTGCAGCACGGCCAACTGGACCACTTTGATACCGCCCGGCTTCGCGTCTGTGTCATTCTTGGGCTCGTGGGGTCCCACGCCTAGAATTTTCAAAAACACCATTATCTACGCTGAGTTACATTCAAAATAACGGCCCAATTTCCAATTGCAGTTGACAATTTTGAATTTGGAATTAAAATGCTAGTTGGAGGGTAGTCAGTTAAACCGTCAATACCGTTATGTCATTTGACGTGAAGGTACGAGGCTATACAATGCAACGCGTTAACGGCGTAAAAAATAAATAAATTTTGTGTCTAAATAAATAAATTCTGTATTTATTTATTAGCAGTTTTATGATACATTTTACGTTTTAATAAAAATATTAAAAATAAATAGTTACATTTAAGTATGGTTTAATAGAAACTATTGTATTTAACAATAATTTAACTGAGACGCTTTTCTGTAAACTCTTGTCCTTAGAGTGACAGGCAGACAGAAAGAACATCTTTATAAATATAGCAATAGACTTCTGCTCTTGAACGAACATTAGGCAAAAACTACTGGATAGAATTTGATCGATTTCTTTTATTTTACTTTTTAGAACATTTAGTCCTTTATGTTAAAAAAATATTACGAGATATACATTTATATAAAAATTACTATTGTTCTAGGAAACTACAATTATTAGCGATGTGTTTTTCGCTGCACATAATATATGTATATAGTTAATATCATAAACAATGCAGACGAAGTCGCGAGAATTAGCTAGTATGTACACATACATGTACCATATAGCTATTCAATAGCTATAAATCATTGTGCAAATGTTTATATGACATAGTATATTCAACACTATACAGACAATACTCCGAACTTGTATGAATTTTATGCCCAATAAAATTGTACATTGAAAGCGACTTTATAATGAATGGCTGTAAAAGTTATAAAGAAAAAATAGTTATTTATTTTTCTTCGAATAAAATATTTAAAGATTAAAATTATATTAAACTATTTTTACGAATGTATACTTCAAATACATTGTATTAAATTATGTCATATTATTTAAGTTGTCATTTTCGGTTCAAACTCTTGGCTCCCAATGATATGAATATGAATCTCGCATTCCTCTTGCAAATTCAAGAGACTTGGAGTTCAACAAGGTGTGCATTGGCGAATCTACATATAGTATATTAACTGCATAAATATTCATATATACAGTTCACTTATAGGGTAGGCAGAGAGCACCAAGTGCCAAATAACATTACAGTACTAAGGTCCTTCTACATTCGTGACACTCTCTTCATAAACGCATGGTTATGTATTATACAGAATATAATATTTAATGTCGTTTTAATTAAATCGAAGGAACGTTATACGTCCAATGTTATTGAAACGCTCGCCTGTTGAAACAATGATACTGGCACTTAATACAAACACGCGCGTCGAATAGTGTTATCGTTTAATGTGAATTTATTTATTTGATCGCGACAATAAAATTTTAAATCGTGTTTTTTTTTTATTTATTTATTTTATCATGATCGTTAATTATAAATATCGGGATTTTTAAATTTATTGCGTATTTACTGCAAGCAATAGATATCCGGTTTAAGTCGACATTGATTCCAAGGAATTAAAAAAGAATTGGTTTTTTTTGCAATATAACAAAAAGACATTTTTCGTCGAATATACGTCTATTTGTCTATTTCAGTTGCATACATTTTTTTTTAAATGATGTGATGTGCCTATGATATTAAGAGTTACTAGTATAGTTAAAACGTTACCAGACATGATAATGGAAGAGTTCACGTCAATTACAAAAAGAGGGTGGACGACTTCTCAATCAGTATTTCCTTTAACACCTTGTATAAAGCTATCGCTGTACTACCTTCCATTCTTTCAGCACCATAGTTCCGACTGATTACGTAAAAGCGGCTACCGTGTGGTTCCATAAGAATCACCATGCCGGTCAGAAGCCCAGAGGGTCTGAAATTCGATTCCCGGTTAAGTTAGCATTTGCATGTAGAATTTAATTTGTTAACAGTTTTGGGTCTATTTGTCTATCTATGGGTATGTCGTAAACATATACAGAAAATAAAAAAGAGTTTGTCAGAACAAAGCGAAACAGTGGAACTCTGCCGGCGTCCATCTTTCACGATTCGTATAACCTGGAATTGTTCAAAGCAAGAGTGAATAGGCACTTTCTAGGTGAGCGTGCTACATCCTAGGCTGCATCTCGCTTACCATCAGGTGGGATTGCAGCCAAACGCGAGCCTATTTCTACATTAAAAAATCTTATGTACTGCACTCACCAATGCGCTGAGAAGCAACATGGTGGGTCCTTACGGGTTGGATTTTCAAGTCTGCAAACCACATTAACATAATAAATATAATATAGTGAATACATATATATTATAGTATATAATATTATTAATAACTACCAGTACATGCATATTTAATAAACGAATAAAAACGAACTAAGGTAACGATAAATAAATAAAAGTAAAATGGCTAAACTGTCAGAGATTAATAATAATACGTCTACTGGAATATCTTGGTGGTGATTGTAAGAGAATTATCTAACATAAATGTATACATGACATTTCGTGTTTTATTTCTGTCATTTGTTTTCATACAATGCGATGTCCATTATTTTCTTTTAACGCGTCTAATTTAATGTTTTGTATGTTTATTACCAAAATCGAATTATCGTAAATCATTTCAATAGCGAAAAACGAAATGGAAAAGATATAAATTTTTTAACTGCATTTTTTTTTTATTCTTAAAAAATCTCTGAAGACATACACATATTTATTTTCATAGCACGGTAATATTATGGCTGTGCATAATACATATAAATACAAAGTTAATAAAATAACACGGAGATACTTTAAGTAGTATATACATAAGTTAATTTCCCAGTAAACAGTAATTTGTGTAAGCGGAAACTGACGTAGCAGCCGTGAAAGGAAACTGCAGTAAATTATTGTCTAGCGGTCGATCCATTGTCGTCTTGTATCAACTAAGTATGTCATTTGTGTATAAAAATACATAATGGTCGTCTTTGTCTCTGCTGCGAGCGACGCTCTCACGTAATTTTACATGCCGTAGGTGCATGTACAGGCAATTACAGAATGTTCTTATATTTTGTATTCAGAATTAACGTGTTTCACAGTTCATTTTTTCGTTCCAGAACATTCTGTTTTAGTTGAACTTAATGGGGATTAACAAACATGCTGACCGGCAATAAAACTGTTTTAGAAGTTATTTATTATTATAATTTTTAAAATAACAATGTTTTTTTAATTTCCTATTATTGAATTTTTTTTTTTCATTTTATACGTCAAATTCCTTGACGTATATTGAAATGCTCAGGTAATGAAATAAGTTACCTATTTATTGATTAACAATCTAAATTAAATTTTAAATTACAATTAATAATTTATAACAGAAATTTCCAGCGAGCTACGAACAAATAATATTTTTAAATAACAATTTTGAAGGTGACATTATTAAAATATGTGATTGTATATGTTGATTAATGAAATATCCACGATGATTAATTGCTGCTAGAATTTAAAACTCATTTTTAAATTTATTAATGTCGGAAATTGTAACCTTACAAAATCTGTTACATAATTTTTAAAAACGTTTCTATACATAAAATACCGTAAAAGTATATATTTGATTATGAATATCTTTCATTAAATACAGTTTATGATCTAAAAAGACATGTAAGATGCAAAATGGAAATTGCCTACATTCGTATGTGGATGCTGTAAGCTGTGATTAGTATGTCTATTAAAGCATTACTTTAAGAGATCTTTTTTGCGCTCTTTCGAAAGCCCTGTTACGTAATTACCTTAATATTCAATATAATTACCAATCCTATTATAATAAATTAATTTTACCTCAAATTAATCACGATACTATGTCTAGGAACTATGTGGGAAGGTCTCATAATCTAATGTCTTTATCCTGTTATGAACCGGGAAGTATAATCTAACCTAAAGGGAAATATAGTCTAATCTAAAAATCTAAGTCGTTTCGAAAAACTCACTCCCGGTGGAATATGTACTGTGGATATATAACCATATTCTATGGTACACATACATACATTTCGAACACCATACGACTTTTTACACCTATCATTACTCGTAAGATATATTTATCAATACTTCTGGTATAAGGTCAATACGCTAAGCCCTACGTAGCAAAAAATGTCTCAGCACTACAAGGTACAAATCGCGGCGCCGCCCGCGTACTTCGATCGACTTTCACAACTATTATTTTTATAGAAGCACAGACAGTTCTATTACGCCTTTATTTTGAACGTAATGCCTATTTTTCTACGAGTTTAGGAATTAGAAATTTATATAAAAAATACAATGATAAAATTACCGATCTTATAAATATAATGAATTCTCAATACATTTTAATACAACTCGGTAAGTATCTCGTACAATACATTTTTATTACTACTATGTTCTACACAAATACTATGCGAGTTATAAATATAATAACTACAAAAGGAACCCAGTCTCTATACACACACACGCACACACACACGGACACAGCCACACATCTATGTGTATGTGCATACGTTATATAAATATTACGTTATAATCTTTATATACATTCAATGGCAAGTATCACGGAGTTTTTGCCGATGTACTTACAAACATGAACATAATTACCCGTTCAAAATGTTACAATAGAAGTGAACATATCATAAAAATTACACCAATCATAATAATTGACTTAAATAAAAAAGCGCAATAAAATATAAAAATACAGTACAAAAATAAGTTACAACGGATCGTACAAAGAATTCCAGTACATTAATCATTTGTAATGTGCTGTGTGTATTCCATTTACCGAATGGAATTCTCTCGCGCGATATTCGATATGGAATAAATTAACTTTCAAAATTGGAAAATAATATGTCTATAATAATAATTTATGTCCGCAAACTTTTATTAATAACAGGTCTTACTCGGAAAACTTACGGCGTGCATTGAACTTAATGGCGCAGTGAACGGAGATAGCGTGATGATGATGATAACGATGATGATGATGATGTTGATGACGATGATGATAAATATAAGAAATCGTGGAGAACATCTACACGTGATTTTCGATTTTTAGTTCCTTACTATGCTCTTTTACGGAATGTATTTAAAGATACTTCTAAGTAGGCCGTTGCGCTTTCTCAGTATTCAAGTTATCACAATGCTTATAAGTAATACATGAATAATAATCGACCCATTTTTTATTCCACTGTAGGAATATGGGTCTGTAGGAATATGGTCTGCCACACTGGCCAATTGCAGGTTGGCAGACATCACACACCTTAGAAATATTTTTTTATATAAATTCTAAGGTGTGCAGGTTTCCTCACGATGTTTTCCTTCAGCGTTAGCAAGTGATATTTAAACTTAAAAACGCACTTTTTGTAAAGAGGTGCGC
>DWJK01004009.1:0-12452 GCA_018248815.1 Croniades pieria auraria
GGCACCTCCGGGGTGAGAGGCTGAATTCTTAACCACTGGGCTATCTGAAGTGATGCTTAAGTTAAGCAAACTATTGATGATATGAATAATCGATATAATTAATGGGCTGATGCCTTTAAATCAGGTACACTATAACTCTGAATCACCCACGCCTCATGATACTTATAAAAATGCCAATCAAAACGTTGTTGAAATATTAGTCAGGTATTAATTAGAAATCGTCATGAATTTTGAATATTGGTTGCAAATGTAGCCAAAGTTGTATGAAGATATTTAGGTATTAGGTACTTTTGTTTGTTTGTAATATCAAAATGATAGCTTTTAATGAGTGCTTGTGTAAATACAAATATACGATACATATAACACCACCGCAATTTTTGTAATTTTTGTCTGCCTTTCTGTCTGTTTGTTCCGGATAATCGCCGAAACGGCTGAACCGATTTCGACGGGACTTTTACTGGGAGATAGCTGATGTTATGAGACGTAACTAAGACTTTTTTTGTAAAAAAATTTAGGGTTCTGTGCCAAATTATAACATGTATAAGCACATAAAATGCATTAAACTGACGCAAACGTAGTCCCAGGCACAGATTATACTCGTATACATAGAAAAACATTACGCCAGGTTCCTTATAAGCTAAGCAGTAAACACCAAGAGCTAAATATCTGTTTCTTTAAATCTGACGTATCTGATATACATACAAGAAAATCAAAACTTCATAATTAAGAAAACTTTAATACACAAGTTCGCCAAAAACGGCCGCAAATATATATTGCAAAACAGTTAGTCAAAGCGATTCAAGATTTGTAAAAACAATCGATACCTTAATTAAATAAAGGAGAGTTGTTCAAGTTGAGCAAAGAGAGTCAAAACTTCGATCAAATATCTGCACCTTAATTTGTTTGTATAATAGAAGTAACAAAAGAAAGTCAAACTCTTATGCAGATCAACACCGGAAGCATGAACAACGCACCTATTTCCCCTAAACACCTGCAACTCTATCGTGCTAAGAGGCACTCTGCCAAATTGCTAATTTTCTTCGTAATGTTTTATCACTTCGTTCTTGAGTGTGCGATATGTCATTAGTCTTTATTCTGTTTGCGGCGTTTAAGGTCTTAAAAACACATTAGGGAACACCGTATACGGTGTTCCCTAATTTTTTAATTAAAGTTTGATTAAATTAGTGGTTAACTATTTTTAGCCATACTACGGCCTTAACCCTCTCAATGTGAGACGTGATCCATATTCCAACAGTGGAATGACAAATGGGTCCATTATTATTATTATTATTATCATCAGAGAGCACGAAGTGCCAAGACCTGCCATGCGTTTCTCTCATTTATCACTCTTCATATATGCCGATTCCTATGACTTCTAACTCCCCCATGTGTCACGTTCTGACTGATACGACCATCTGACGTGATAACTGACCGTCAAGATACGTGAGCCTAGGCCTCATTTATCAGCCATTCTCGTTACATAAACCATTCTATCTACATGTGCGAAACATCATGATGGCAACCATTTTTCACCTTTATCTCTGTGCTCCATGTCCCATGAATATCAGTCACAATTAAAAAGATTTAAAATCAGTTTGACAATTTTTTTATATGACTCATCGTCTGATAGTGGAAATGTGATGAATGAATTTATTCACCTAGAAAGGTATATTCTTAGACATTCAATCATGCTTACTCAATTGAGTAAAAATGTAATAATTCACCCATTTACGTAAAAATTTAATAATATAATCGTACCTTCATTGGACCACTGGCTGAAGCAATTTGTTGAACTTCACCGTCAATTAAACGTTCTAAAAGAGCCATTAGTGAAAACCGCCATTAAAAGATTCAAATACATTCAACGTTCGTGTTCCAGGATTCTACGGACTTTGTTTAAATATCCGCATTTGGAATTCCAACAGCAAAATATCGGAATTCCAAATTCCTTGTTCGAATTTTGTTCTTGTTTGTGAACACACCTTTTAGAATTAGAGTAAAATGTCGAATAGGGCTTACAAGGTAAATATTAGGGCACTCTTTAAATATAAGATACTAGCGGCTCGGTACGTGCTTCGCTACGTATAAAAGTGAAAATTAAATTTGCTTTAATCGAAGCACCTTCAAAATGAAATGATCGCATGAATGATATAACAACATGCTTTTACTGTCAACATTGAAAAAAGTTTAAATTTGACAGCACAATCTCCATTTACAAATACAAAAAATGTGATAAATAAAGAACCGTTCTACCGATTTTGTGCAAACTTCACATAAACCATCTACTAAATAGTCCGAACAAAGCCTAAACATTTTGTTTGGATAGATGAGTCCGTTTTTGAGTAATAAAATTACAACGAAAAGTGGCATTGATTTTTATATATATAGATGAGTAATTGATACGTATTCTTTAATAATGTATATAGCCAGGTTCCAAAGCCGTGGTACAAGCAGCGCTGGACAAAGCGCGTCCGAATTTGCCCGTGCAGCCCTTGCCCTCCAAGAACAAGAAAGAAGAGCCGAAAGGTGTTAAATCCGCAGGTGCACTCAAGAAGGAGGCGGAGAAGAAAGGACAGACCGCTAAAACTAAGGTGGTAATTTAAAAAAATGTAAGACGTTGAGAGACGCCTGGCAGATTTGAAACATCGAAATCATTTTGCACAGATAGTATACATAAAAGGATAGTTTATGGAAGGAAATAACTAGAAATTAATGACGACGCGTCGCCACACCAATAGTCGGTGTATCACGCCGCATCAAATGCGGCGTGATACACCGACATCAATTTCGCATAAAAAAACGTACTGCCAACGAAATCATAAAACATGAATGATTTATACAATGTGTCCGGTTTCAGCCTGTACAAACTTATAGGGCGTGTAGTATGAGTTATTTTATCAATAAAATTTTTCTACGTACTGGGTCTAAACCCAACTCCCCTCGATCTACAGCGAATTTAATGCTTTATTCAATTTTTTTGCAATATGCACAGTAAAATACTATAACTTAAGAAGTTTAGGTCCAATCTTCTTCAAAACTAAATAAATTATTACTCATTGGTAGGGGCCATCGAATTAACAACTAAAATAATTCAAACACTGGCTTCTACATATTAAAATAATAAATTAAATGTAGAATTTATGATAAAAATCAACATAATCGACCCATTTATCATTCCACTGTTGAAATATTGGTCTCTTCTCATATTGAGAGGGTTAAGGCCATAGTCTACCACGCTGGCCAAGTGTGCGTTGGCAGACTTCACACACCTTAATTTTTTTTTTTTTTATAAATTCTAAGTTGTGCAGGTTTCCTCACGATGTTTTCCTTCACCGTTAGCAAGTGATATTTAAACTTAAAACGCACTTTTTATATACACAGAAAATACAATTATTCATAAGTAAGAATGAAAAATTCAAACAGTGATGACCGTAGAAGAACCACGCGAACCTGCGTAAAGTATCTGTTACAATGATATAACAAAACAATTTCAATGTAATAAGCTTTGCTACAACTAAATTTAAAATCTAAATAAAATCCTCATGAACATCTCATAATAAACCCATGTTAACATTAAAACTTTCGATAAAAATGACTGGTTATTTAACCAACGCTTGTATCATATTATCGTGTCAAGTATTTAACTGTACGGTACAGTGCTGTTTAATACTTGACAACATGTCCAAATGTAAACGTGCAAAGTCATATTTCATGCAAAAATTGCGCTGTGTTGACATAGTACTGACAAATGCACGCATGAAGGACTGCAGTTGTGGAATTAACTTTACTATGGAATGTACAGGTGAATACTAAAAAATACAAATTGTATTCAATCTAATGTAACTGATGACTGTTATTGTTTAAATAAAATAGGAATTAAAAGTATGAAAAAATTTTATTCCTCAGTTTTAGTAAACTCAATAAGCTCTATAAATCCACATGCGAGCGAAAACCTGTTAAAAGAAATTGGAGAGTTATTATACCATATAATACCTAATTAAATAACAAAACCTCAGTAATAGGTTCGTGTGAACGATGAAAAGGCAACGTTACCGCTTCGCGCCATTAGGCAAGTACCGTCAACGACAAAATCGTCTTTGCACGCTCGTCAAACAGTACGCCGCAAAAAATGTCCCGGGATTGCTCCCACTGACTTACGATTGTCACGCCGACTGATGCTTATTCCATTGTTGACAACCGCTCGTCTGGTGGAGTTTAAAATGGTATTGTATCTTCAATTGTTACCTGCATGCTTAGAAAAAAACAAGTCTTGAATATGACAATGTCAGATATGAACTAACAACGTTAAGATTGTAAGTTTTTTGTAGCCACCGATGGATAACGGTCCTTTCTTGGCTTATTCAGATACAGGATATTCGACCATGTTTCTCCAATACGGAAAGTAGATGATATGGACTAATGATTAACTGATAGCTTAGCGTTAAAAATAAATACTTATCAATTATTATCGTGTAATAAAAATAATTATAAATATTATTATATTATTTTAATTACCTTGTTAGGAAACTGACGTGACTCTATATAGTAATAAGTAAAGATTAACGTCAGTGTTTTGTACTTAATGGGGCAGGCAACACGTTGATAACCACTGTGATGTTGCAAATGTCTGCAGGCGACGGTGATCACTCACCATCAGGTGGGTCGTTTGGCTTTTTGTATACCTTATAACGTAAGAACTCTACTTTAAAACATTTAAGTTAATCGTTTTGTAAACAGATACTCGAGCTAAAGAAAGAACTGAATTCGCTTTGAGCAGTTTTGGGAGCGGAAATCCTCAATTGCTTTTTGTTGGGGCTCGTTAAGTGCAATGACGAATCTTTAGTTAACTGTTGAATTAATTCTTTAATCTGCAATGATTTTAAGATTACGATCCTTGAATTATTCTTCAATAAAATACAAAAGTATTAAATATATGTTTTTGTTACAGGTACGTTGTTCACATTGAAAAATATGTTCGCAAGAATACGAGGTATGGCTTTCAAAATGTGTTTTGAGATTTTTGGTGCCCTCCTGTTACCGAGCAATGTGTGAAATGACCATCAATTGGTCAATGGTATTATCTTGCAGTAGGGGTTATCAATTCACATACGGTTATCTATACATAAAATAACCCGGCGCCTTGAAATATGTGGTTAATGTGGTAAACCACATTTGAAATATCACGTGTCATGTTGCCTACTATTTCTAACATAAAGGTATACTCTGCTGAATCGTTATTTAACATACGACCAAAAAAAGAATTAAAAATCGTACATCACAAAAATTTATCGTTAACACGTTCCGTGCGTGACTGTACATTAATATATTTTTTCTGTAACACATAAAAATGTCCACGAGAAAAGTGTTCCACTCAAATATTGAGAGTAAAAATGCAAACGAACGAAATATTTGACGCGACAATTATTGCGACCATGTTCTGACTGGCCGAGTAGTGTGTAATTTGTACTTTTGTACGTTTCCACGCGACTGTACATGCGGGTAGTTTGATGTGAAATAAAGTTGTGGCTTTACGGTTTGGATGGGTTTTTTATACGTATGTATTTTGTGATTTAAATGGCAGTGTGGCGTTTGGACGTGTTTTTACATGACATTCATAGAACACGTGATATATTGTTAGGTTACAACTTTTTGTTGAATAAAAATGTTACACTCAATACGGGTGGTCACTGTTTTCAGAAATGTAGCTATTTGATTCGTTTTTGTTTGATGACTTTTATTACTACCGTGACTTCCTCTTCTGGATACGACCGTGCACATGGCGTGAGGATTACTTTTTGACATGTGAAATTTGAAAATAGTGTTTATGATATATTTTTATTGTACTTGCGGAACATACATTTACAATTAGCTCATACCAGAATGTCTAGGACAGTAAAAAAGAATGTAAAATACTACTGCAAATCGTGTATAGAATATAGATAGTTGGAAAAAATTAAGGGTTGTGAAGATTAAGTAGCGAAATAAAAATAAAGAGAGCCCCAGGAAAATGGCTTAAATTTGTCTTGCAGAAAGAAATTTCACGTTGCTTACAATGTTCCAAAACCCTGACGTAACTAGCCATTTCTATATTGAAACATAAATCACGTAAAATAGAATTGAATTTCGCCTATCAAACCAATTTCCGGCATTCCATTATCTTATTTGCACCAACTGTTCAAATCATTCTGTATTTGCCTCGAGTCCAACATTCAAACGTCGGCTTTATGGCCCAAAAATAGAGTTGAAAATAGATTGAACTAAATTGTGAATCTAGTTTATAGAACAGTAACTGTCAAAGGCATGCGTTTAGCTACCAAAATATTTTCGGGGGCTCGCATTCAGAACTTGTACTCTAATCCCACGGAATAGGGTGCAAAATAGTTTGAGACCAATTTTGAACTTTGCAGGCTGACTTCGCAAAAGCTGACATAGATTCGGCTAAAAGTTAGGGATGTCAACTGGCTACGATTTTTTTGTGGTGCATAGTTTTATGCTAAAACTCACTCTTTTAATGTTAGCTACAGAAAAATAAAATGGAACATAAAATGTGATTTTGGAATGAATACTCAGCGTCAATTCAGTTTCAGTTTGCGCTCGTGACATATGTACATATGACTGCAATTGAATAAAATATTTCATTCATTGTATGCCTCTCCTGTAAATGAAAAGAAATTATGGAAAAACAACATTTACTTCTTTTTTCATTATCCGCCGCCGTCCATAAACACATGCAACCGATCTCGAGCAGGACTGTGGATTGCTAATGTCAATTACTTTAGTTGAAGTCGTTAATTAGACAATAGGTGACAGTGGTTCAGGAATAGGGACTGGAAGCAACAGTAACTCCGTACATTTCAATGAGTTCGTGTGTTCTATGTTGTTTATTGGAAATCATTAAACCTTGTTAGACAGACGTTTCGAGATGTTTAAAACTTCCTTTTCCTTCGTCATTTCCACTTGTTTATTAAACACTAATCGAGTACAGTCGCACACACAAATTAAGTTATCCAGTACTTCCCGTCCTCGCTAACCATGTTGGACCATCATCACCAAATTGTGAATCATTTTCTAATCAACCGAATCACCCAACAAGCCCAATCCGACGGGATTCGTCCACGCGCTAATATCAACATCCTGTATCCGAGTGCTGTTTTGGCCTCGCGGCATCCTGTAGCTGAACGATCCAGTCCAAACTAACAAATTTATTGGTGTCTTCGTCAGGATGTGGTTCTACATACCTACAGCGTTCGCACGGATTACTAAAATGCTTAATGCCCTTATTTCAATGTTAATGTACAAGTGAAGATCAGTACGAAAGTACGAATAAAATCGAACGGGAATTTTTTTTTGTATCTGGGCGTAAGAGGAATGCGAGCGAATATACTATGAAGGACAAACTGAAAAGAGTATCTAATACGAAAAGAAGAGAACATATCCAAAATTATGATTTCAAAAAACTCAATGAAGTAAGCTCGTCGTCGTCACGAGCAGCGGTCACGAGCTGTGTGACCCGTAAAGACGTAAAGATGGAAATAGTCGTGAGCTCCGATTTGTTTCAACGCATATATTATAAGTGGCAATGACACGCTGATGACACGATCTGCCGAGCGATTACGTGTTTGAGCAAAAATTTCGATGTGTAAACGTAGTTTAACACAGATAACGTAATCACCAGGATATGACGAAGACGTAGTTTTGATACAAGGATACTATAGCTTACAGAAGTATGGAAGGTGTCAAAAGAGAAATACAGATGTGAAGCAAAATGTTCAAGGTCCGATTAGTGAGGTGAAATCCTTGTTAACATCAAAACGAGTGTTAAATATTTTCAAGGAAATAAAAATGACAGTGGAATTCATTACTGCAGGTAAAAGGAATTTGAGCAAGAGAAACGTCCTTTTTGTAAGTTCGCTAACTTTTAGTGCAAATTTAACAAAGCACATTGAGATGCGTTTGTCGTTGCCACGTTCTTAAGATCTTATTTCACATCCCTTATATTAAGTATGACATGATGAGTGCGTACCATCGACTTTTTGTCAATATACGCCGTAAGCCAAATCCCACGTAAGCGCTATAAGTGACACAAGTGCTTGACATTCACCAGGCCCTTAACGTCTCCCATTTCCAAATGTTTGGAGTTTTCAAGTAGTTCAAATGTAAATGTTGTTGTCACTGTCAAACTCCCATGCTTCTTTGTTATTCGACTGTTAGCTTTGGAAATATATTCGGGTACTTAAAATTGATGTCATTCATGCATCGCTTCTACTACCAGTGTGTTGATGAACTCGAAGATAAATCAGGTGTAAGGAATTTTAAGAAATTTAATTACATTGTCCCACTTTGGACGATTTAATCTTGTTTCTCATATTTGACAGTATTGTTGATGTATGTGAAAATGGATTTAGTCCAACATAATCCTTGAAAAAACATGCAAGATCCTCATCGTTACAAGTATTTAAGTGATAAATACTAGCGTCATAGCATACCGTAAACAACGTCCATTTTTGTTATGATGTATTCTAAAAATGGATTTTTCTTTTAACAAAAAAATATTTTTTGTAACGTCACTCCAGATCCCTAAAGCAACAGACAGAGACCATATTAAAAAAAAATAACATCGCGCCTATAATTCCCGAAGGGGTATGTAGGTGATTGTAATACACTTTCACATTTCACCAGTTACGTATTAGTCCTATGGAATAGGTGGTAAGCGTATTGCCATACATCGGGCACAGATCCAGATTCAAAGTCACTGACAGAAATTAGAAAATGGGAAACAGGAATTTAAAAAATCTAATAGTACCCGACCCGGGATTTTAACCCAGGACCTCCCGATCGCGCTTGCAACTACTCGACCAAAGAGGCAGTCATATTCATAATTATTTATAACCTTTTAATAATAATCTTTAGAGCGAATTGTTAATTCATGATATCCAAGTGTTGATTAAAAAAGTAAAACAATTCAATTTCCGTGTCCACCACACCGCGTTGATCCACAAGATCGGATGATTGGATGGTTGGATGACATCACTCATTAATTGAGTTGTAACGATTGAGCGCTGTTAGTGATACCGCGGTCAGTAGCCGAGCTGAGGTGTGGGCAGAAATTACTCACTAGTAGCCGACAGAACAATTGTTCTCGTGTTTTCTACGTATTTATATCTGCATTTTTGCTTGTAATCAATTTAAAATAAAGCATGTCTATGGTGACATTATTGAATTAACCATAATCATCATGATCATGGTCGTGATCACCGTCATCATCCATAATTTGTACCGTATCACTGTTGAACATTGAATTTCTCTAAGAATAAGGAGGGATAAGGCCTTAGGTCGCCACGCTGGTCCAGTGCGTTACGGTATTAATCATACACTTCTATATTTCACATCTATAAAACCCATTAATGATTTCCAACATTAGTGTGATCTCACCGGTAGTGACACACGTTAATACCGGATACGAGCTACCTGTATCAGATAGGTAATTTCATTACTCATTGCCAATTTACTATTTGGAAAAAATCCTCAAAACTAGTCTAAAAGTGTGGCCTCGCTTATGTGAAAGATCTTGGAGATAACGTAAAAATTCAAAGGGTTTTGGGCTGTTGCCACTAATCACCAGGTGACCTGCATGTTCGTTTATTATTCCTAGTAACAAAATTAATTCTAGACAACGGTTTAACAATTTATTGTAACATTATTTACAAGGTTTCACTGTCACTTAATATTGTTTCGGAACAGTTGGTTTCTGACTAAATAAATGACTTTGGATTAGTCGTTTTTTTTATTGCTATATTTTTACGATTCATTATTGAAAAAAAAATGTTCTGTACGATACTGACACCAAAGGTTTTTGTTGAGTATTAAATTAAAAAAAAAATATTTTAAATCTTATTACTTTATAGTTACATTTAAAACCTGACGTAAACAAAGTAGGCAGATACGAGTGAGTAAGAGCGTACTGCATAAACCTACGGCGTAATGCTCAAGATGTGAATACGCCGAACTCGCGAGTTTATTATCCATTTTATAGGGACTTCATGGGTTTTGATATTCCGGTTTATATCGTTGTTAATATGACATTTTCAAAAGGGTTTTCATACATTTTGATATTGGTGTTTTATTTTGCAAGCGGTGTACTAGGGAATGGAGAAGAACTTATGTGAAGGGAAAGGGAGTGTTAAATATCGAAGAAACATATGAAGTCTATAGGGAAATTTGCCACTCGATGCTGTTTAACAACCTCTTAAAAAACCGAATATGGCGACGTCATAATAAGAACATACGACTAATGTTTTCCCATTTGTCTTCTGGAATAGAGTAGAACCACGACATCTACTGCACGTTTATCTTGAACTGTACCCTTTAGATTAAGGAGTGTCCGTATTGAGCAGGGCCCTAGGTGTTGAAAAAACAATAAGTTAACAAATTACACTACTCCATGTAACAACGTAGCGGTCTCTGGAGACTGTTGGCGCGCCGCCAGCTGCAGCCGCGTTACAGTTTAACACCTTCCTGTTCCGGATTGAAAGGTTTTATTGACGGGTTTCGGTCTTCGCGGTAACGTATGCTCTATTATGCGTCGTTGGTCGAGTGGTTGCAAGCGCGATTTCTGATGGAGACATCCTGGGACAGATTTTCCACGAAGGATTCTCTGCTCCTTTGGAAGTATGAACACGATAAAGTAGAAATGTAAAACATTTGGTAAATACCATTGTCCGTTACATTTGCTCCTGCAGTTCATGTTTTTTTTGTAACTAAGCAGGTTCTCTTATTGCAATTGGATAAGACCCAAATGTACACTACCAGCTGTTCCGATACGAAGTGGTTCCGAATTCAGTTAAGCTGCACTGATCACGTTTGTTGTACTTTTCAGTTAACGTCCTTAAACTTAATTGGCCGTGCACTCAGCGCTAAGTTACAGCGTCTCGCTGGCAATATATTTGAGACACTTAATGGAAACCGCGCATTAGGGCTACATGTTGTGAAAAATTGTACCGCGCCGTGGAAATGCTCTTAGGTACTCCTCTATTTCTCTGAGGAGCTTTTGCAAAAACGTACCTATTGTGCTAATTAGGAAAACTATGACTGCTTGTATATCCTACAGTTATACGTTATATACACGTAAGGACCGTTTAATATGATCAATATCAATCTATTTACGGTGCCACTGTTGGACATGGCTCTGCTTTCAGAATGATAAGGTTTAGTGTCATAATTTGTCACGCTGGCCAAGTGTGGATTAGTGGAAAGTGCGCGTCTCAGAGAACTCCATAGAGAATTGTAAGATGCCAATTTTCTTCCACAATTACAGTATATGATATTTCATTTAAACACACATCCAAGGTTCTATAATGCAAATGTAAATGCACTATCTTATTATCGTTACCTCAACCTGAAATTAGCTGATAACGCTAAGTGTGTCAATGTATGTCCTCAGTGGGGCACATGTTCAAACAATGTACTATTATGTGGTGCACAATGGATGTAGGTCGTGATGGTCGTTGTCGGTGATATACAACGGTGTCGTAAACGTCAGTCGTATCGCGAGTCGTGAGAAGGTACCATTTTGTTTTTTTACTTTATCGCAGTTACTATGATAACTCGGATTATCCGAGGTTCTGTGGTTAGTGGGTCTGCGTTTCAAGTGTTAAAGAGCGTCTTAAATTAAACATAATTATAGATTAAATATAAAAAAGTATAGAGAGTGATATTATACCTTTCGTGTTTAGGGCAATATTTTTATTTAATTCATCATCATTATCAGCTTGTGTCAGTCCATCTCACCACATTTAACTGTGTCTAAACGGGCTGCGCTGTACGAGTACCGCGATCACTAGGTACCTTTTTTTTTTATTTTTTAAATTATTGATTAACAGCGCTACAATTCTATGAAATATTTGATAAAAAACCACGAATGTGGCAAACATGAACACGTACCCAACAAGGGGATATAGTTACAGTGTTACAAAGAAATTTTTTTTCAAGTTACACCCCCGGGTAAAATAACGCCTGAAGCATCGTAAAAAAGATAAAAAATTTATGACATTTTTAACGCTTTTTGAGGACTCTCCGTTGGCTTTTCAATAAAATAGGATTGAAACAGGTTTAACTATTGTTTTATTAGCGAGATACAGAAAAGTTCGTTTTATGGACAGTTTGCGAAGAGTTTTTATGTCCTCTCTACATAATCGGAACTCATTATAACAAAAATTTAAATCAATTAAGTGTTATAGTATTAATAAGTTTAAGACCAATAAGTGATTATTTCTTATTGTTTTTTTTTTTTTACTTTAGTAATATTTTTCTACAAGCTCAACCACAAGAGTATTATTTCCCATATTTATTAATTAGGTTAACCGACAGGATTAATAAAAAAAAAAAACGTAACATCACGCCTGTTATCCCCAAAGAGGTAGGCAGAGGAGTGTAGAACACTCCCACGTTTCACC
>DWJK01004010.1:0-12452 GCA_018248815.1 Croniades pieria auraria
TTCGATGTTGTACAGGAGTATCTCTACCTCGGGCAAGTCTTGCAGTTTGGTAGAAACAATTTCAAGAGGGAAGCTTGCAGAAAGATACAGCTTGGCTGGGCAGTATATAGGCAACTTCGTCTGGTCTTTTCGTCTTCAATGAGTGCGTCCTACATGTTTTGATATACAGAGCTGAGACGTGGACACTCACGGTGGGACTGGTCTACCAATTTTAGGTCGCTCAGCGAGCTATGAAGAGGGCTATGCTCGATGTCTCTCTGAAGGATCGAATCCGAAATGAGACGATCCGACAGAGAAAAAAAGTTATCGACATAGCCCGAAGGACTAGCAAGCTGAAGTGACAGTGGTCTAGCCACATCTGTCGCAGCACTGATAACCGTTGGAGTATACGTGTTCTGGAGTGGAGACCGCGTCTTGGCAAACGTAGCGTAGGACGCCCTCCAGCTAGGTGGAGTGATGATATACGCAAAGAGGCTGGCCGCAGTTGGATGCGACGAGCTGAAGATAAAGCTCAGAGGCGTGCTCAATAGCACGCCTCTGAGCTTTATCTTCAGCTCGTCAGCTCGTCAGCTTCAGCTCCTCAGCTTCAGCTTCAGCTCGTCAGCTTCAGCTCCATCCACTGCTGGACATAGGCTTCTCCAATGAGAAGCCTATGTCCAGCAGTGGATGGAAATAAGTTGATAATGATGATGTTGAAGATCAGACCTGTCCGGACGTTGATTTTCTCCATATTTCTATTTCGAACGTAATCCTAGATGAATCGCCTGGTAGACAGTAAAAAGATAGACGCTTTCAAGATATGTATATTGTTAGAGAAGGCTAATCGTTATACATGGACAGCCAAGAGAACCAGCATGTATGTATTAGAACAACTTAATATTAAGTCCCAGACTCTCAACTATATGTTATCGCAGGATTCTCAGCTTCTTTAGTCACATTGTCCGTCTGCAACCCAACCTCGACAAATTAATTATAGATGATAAACTTGAAGGAAAAAGATCCTGCAGCGGATCATTTAACCATTGGCGTGACCAATTAACCCCTCGAATTTGATATAATTGGTTGTGAATACCATTGAGTTGTTTATAACTGATGTGAAAGAGCAATTACAAGGAATTATTTGTGATTTATAAGTACAAAGTGGTTCTAAAAATTAGTTCCTTAACGAAATATCATTTAATCGATGCGATAAATCTAATAGTACACTCAAATACTTCATAACTACATCGCGCATTAAAATATAATAATAGACAATGATTGTTAAACAAGTTAATTCAACAATCAAATAACATCAATCAAAACGACATCAATAACATGAATCAAATAACATAAATTTTTTGTGTCCTTTTGTGACTTCAACTACGATATTAATTCATTCTTTAGTAATTTTTTTAAGACGCCTTTCTAAAGTTAAATTCATCATTTACAAATAACAAATAAGTTAAAACGTTAAGTATTTTAAGTTATTTGACAAAAATATTTCATTATATGAATGGAGTTCATTGAAATGCACAGCATCAGGAACATTCAACCAAATTTGATTGGTAAACGCGTCCCACAAAGAGATGAAACGCTTTTCAGAACAAATAATTTGGAATAAGGGTTTCTTAATTCAAAATATCCTTGAAGATTGTGATTATTTTCATGTCCAGTTAAAGTTATTCGTTTATTTATTTACTTCTATGGTAACAGAAAATAACATGTGTAAACATAAAAATCTCTTAATGCTAGGTATACAAAAGGCGGCATAATCAAGGATGGGTAGAAGCAAAGATTGAACTAACACAATTTTGGTAGCAACAGGAAGAAAGTCTTTTGTAACAGTTATACATATAACAAACAGTTTTTTGCTAATTCTATTAACTTGAGAGTACCGGAAAAGATTGCGTTCCAATGGAATTCGGAAGTTTTTAACTTGCTCACTGTCTGTAAAAAACGCCGTAGCCGTCCTAAAACCAGGACGGAATCTGGATTGGAAAGGATTTAGGACATTGTGAGGCAATAAGAACGAGCTCCGTTGGTTGTGAATAAGACGCTCAAAAACCTTCGAGAGGAACGGCAGAATCGATATAGTTCGATAGAGGGAAAAGTAGGCAGGACGTACTTTCTTGAGAATAGGGACGATTTGAGCGTCTTTCCATAAGGAAGGTAACGTACAGGAGGATATGGACTTATTTAAAATAAGGGTAAAGACAGGAACAACGTTATCTATGATAGATATGATCATTTTACGGCTATAACTGTCCTTCCCGACGTAATCCGAGTGACTTGCCACAATGCTCCTCTTAACATCACGATCGGAGAACTGACAAAAATAAAACAAGGAAGGTCAAAATTGAGAGATACAGAAAGATTATGAAACGTTGCATATTTAGCATGTTTATCATTGCAGGACTAGAAAGAAAAATGTTTGTTGAGATTATCAAGATCGAAGTCATTAGGCAGAGAGTTTTCCCGATATGTCTCGGCTCCCAGACACCGTAGAAATTTCCAGACCGTAGATGGATCCGGATTTTGCACTGAATTATAGATATGGCGACGTTGTGCATCCAAACACACTATGTTGCAGCGATTTCTTGCTGATATATATTTTGAATGCCTTCTTTCATTCTCAGGATGTGACATATAATATTTAGATTTGGGTGCTTCTTTTTCTAAAATAAAGCCTTTGATTAGATTAGTTAGCCACGGTGCAGGCCGGTGTCGGACACAAACAGGGCGAACAGGAACATGAATGTCATGTAGGTTAATAATTAAGGCGTTAAACATAGCAACTTTGTCATCAACAGTACAATCTTCGCGTACATCATTCCAGTTAATCTTTGCCGCATCATAACGACATGTTGTGATGTTATTTCCAACGCACTAGATCCCTTGAGTGGCTTCTAACACGCTAGCAATAACTGTAATTAACTAGTAATAAGTAGATTACTTGGACTGTTGTTAATGTTACTCTATTTATAATAAGGACGGTACCTTTTATATTCTTTCAAGCAAGCGAAGTAATGTGACAGAATAATAAGAGTAATTTGTTGCTATCAGTTTCCCGTGAAATAAATAGTAATAAAGAATGACGGTATTCATAAATTATATTTCGAGGAAACATTTCGCTTCTTTCCTACATTTTGATATCGGAAATTGTTTCTCAGATCGTTTCTTACAACAAGCGTTAGTTACTTTAGTACAGACAGTATAAATCAAAATCGTTATGGCCATATTCAATAAAACGAACTGTAATACATTCATATAGGTATTTATTAGTATAAAATTTCAATCAATGGGCTGCTTACATCTGTCGCAGAACCGATAACCGTTGGAGTAGACTTATTCTGAAGTGGAGACTGCGTCTTGGCAAACGTAGCGTAGGACTCCTTCAGCTAGGTGGAGTGACGATATAAGCAAATTAGTTGGCAGCAATCGGATGCAACGAGCTGAAGATTGAGCTCAGTGTCGTGCTGTAGCAGAGGCCTATGTCCAGTAGTGGACGGAAATAGGCTGATAATGATGACGAAATTTTAATCAGTGTTCAAACAACAATGACGAAGTAAAAATTGAAGCAAAAATGACAACGTAAAATTGGCATTAAATCGTTTATTTGAAACAAAATGAACACATTTAGAAGCACGTGAAACTACTTTAACGTCGACTTTAAAGAAATGTCAGTAAATTACATTGGCTTAGCGCTACTTTGATTATGTTTAACATAATCGACGGCTGGGTTATCCATCTGAAGTTTGCCTTGAATTATAATACGATAAACAGCTATTTACCGTTTAGGAAATGTTTAAGCGACTTAAGTTTATTTCTCATTAAGTGACATTTGTAATTACTTGTCTAGTCTTGGGGCAAATTATCAATTTAATACCAATTAATTTTTATAGCGTCCAGCAAACTCGATTTCTTGTTCTTTCCGTTGCTTCCGTTTCTTCAGGGCCTTAATCAGCTTCTTCGCATCCTAGTTGTTTACGTCTTAACTTTTCTCAGAGCTCTTTACTCTTCGGACTATTTGTCATCATCGAGGTTTTTAAGTGGTATATCTGCGGCAACTTCACTTGTATTGTATTGAGGCTGATTTATCATTAAATAACATGTATGCGTATTCCTTTTATTTTTAATTTTATTTCTTTTGCCATTGTATTGTTTTTCCTGGAAAGGAAATTGCATATATTTATCATTTGAGTCACAAAATCTCAATTGTTCTAAGAATTCTTCCTACTTAGCAGGTGTGACGGCTGCATTGCTGCTGCATGTCCTCCTGTTAAATAGTACTATTTTGCTTGGCTTCAAAATACGATAGGCAGACACTACACATTTGGCGAAGCCTGAGGTCGGATTGTAATTAATAAAAATAACTAGCTGTGCCCGTGACTTCGTTCGCGGTGATTCATTGCATTTTATGTGTTTTAGTTTTATTGACCGTCTCGTTGGTCGAATAGTTGCAAGCGCGACTGCCGATCGGGAGGTCCTGGGATCAAATCCCGGATCGGGTAATTTTGGATTTTTCTAGTTTAAATTTTCTAGTATTGACTCGGAGTCTGGATCTGTGCCCGGTGTATGACAATAGGCTCACCACCATCGGATGTAAACGTAACTGGTAAAACATGGGAGTTTACTACACTCCTCTGCCTACCCCTTCGGGGATTACATGCATGATGTTATGTTTTTATTTTTTTGATACGAGACCCTAAGTTTTTTTCTTAAATAAAAACAGTCAAAGTTACTCTTCATAACATCAACTATCTGGCAGTAACAGCCCCGTCGAAATCGGTTAGCCGTTTCCAAGATTACCAAGAACAAACAGGCAGATAGACAGACAAAAATGTTAAACATTTTATTAATAC
The DNA here is from genome assembly GCA_018248815.1 of Croniades pieria auraria. Taxonomy (NCBI): domain Eukaryota; kingdom Metazoa; phylum Arthropoda; class Insecta; order Lepidoptera; family Hesperiidae; genus Croniades; species Croniades pieria. The sequence goes on from DWJK01004010.1 coordinate 4,842, forward strand.
ATACAGACAATTAAATTTCTTTTTGTAATTGAAATTTTCTTTATTAGTTCATACCTTTAAAATGAGACTTATTTATAAAATAACCTCTCTCAATCTATATTTTTATCGCGTGAAAATAGCCCTATTGAAATGAAAAGTAGAATGGGCCGAAATATTGTTTTATTAAAAAATTCTCGATACTCTTTCATAGAGCTCAAACCATGTTACATTTCATCAACATTGTTCATCGGCACTTTTGACATAAAAACGTAACATGGTACACAAAGAGGCCGATTTCAATATTGGGATAGGAAAAATATAAAACGAGGCTTTTAAATTAAAAAATGGTATATTTTTATCGCGCATTATGTACATAGTTATTCCTAACAGTATGCAAAGTTTACAGATAATACTGATAAAGAGATGTCAAGTTAAAGATGTCAAATTATTAAGTTATTTTACCATTGCTAATTATATTTAATTTCATACAATAGCAACAGCAACGAACATCAAACAGAATTGGAATTAGTGAGGACGTGAAGGGCAGTTGACATGTTATAATGAATGGCGGCCGCGGGGTGCGTAGCCCATGTTTGGGGAGAACAACATCGATCCGAGCGCACGGTGCGTCAGATACGTGAAACTTGTACGGAGTGCTTCATTTCATCACTTTCTGCATGCCTTTTGTGGCGGCGATATTTGTTGAAATATTTTCGAAACGAATTTGTATTGTGTTATGAATTACTGCAACAAACAGGAATGTAAAATTACCAGCACCAGATTCGAGTATTTAATGTTTTCAGCAAAACACGGTGTTCACCGATTAAAAGCTTACCTGTGCGTAATGACATGTCCTTTCATGATCGTTTTTGTCACGTGTACTATCATCATAATATAGTAGTCATACTCTTTTTTAATATTTAATAATCGAAAATTGCTCACTGGATGGTGTCAATGAGTATTATCGAGGTTATGAAACTGCTAAACCATTTCCTTACAGGTAGTAATTGCATACGCAAATCAATTATATGTCAGTTATGCTCTTAGGATAACCCACAATATTCTTAATTTATCGTATTCATTGAACATAAACACTATTTGAGACTTATAAACGCAACACGTAACATTCTAACCAATAACCTATATCAAATCGTCCAGATGGGATAGGTGTGTCATTGCCAGTCTTAAAAAAGATAATCAGAATTAAATCAATAAGATAACATTTAGTTATATAAATAAAATTTTGCAAGTAAATACATTAGTTTTAAAAGACAATGTTTCACAAATAAGTTATTGAAAAAAGGGGTTTTCATTAAATGCTATCTTAGATAGAAAATGTAGTAAGATTGCGTACGGAAGTTTTAAACCTTGCTACAATTGGATACGTACCAACAGATGGCAGCGGGGTAATATTCTGAATCACGGTGTTAAGATTTTTTGAGTACGGTATATAAGCGTTACAGAAATTTTCGAGGACAGAGCCGTCGGGTTTGAACACCCGTATTTTTGCATGGATCCTGGCGTGTTCCACGTCCAGGGTCTATTTAAATATCAAATTATTAACTAGCCGGTTCTCTCTGATCTGGGCCGGTTATCACTATACTCAGTGTGGTACAGCGACACCAACCTGTATCCTTTAACTTAATATGATTTTTTCGGTACTTTACTTGAAGCGTATTTAATGTTTCTTAGCATTAAATATACTAGGCGATGCGAAAAGCCGTGTTCTGTATCCCTAATTCACATGCCCAGCGTGGTGATTATGGGCAAAAACCCTTCAAGGAAAGCCTATGTCCAGCGGTGGACTTGAACAGGTTGATAATGATGATGAACAGAAATATATGACATAATTAATACTAAAAGGTTTTATATAAACAGATTTTTGTGAACGAACAAGTCCCTTTTGGGTATCAAATCATTATATGATATACATAGATTTAATGACAAGAAAAAAGGATATTTCATGTGTATGATACATAGACTATCCCAATATTTGCTACGCCGTAGCTTCTGATTTAATGTGTTGTTTGTAACAGAATCGATTATTTGTGATAAAGAAAAAAGGTGTTCTAACTCTAGGGTTTTTAAAAGCTTTCTGTAAAAGATTTAGCGGTAGTTCGGATTATAATGAGATATTTGTTGTTCTGAACAAATAAAATGGTAGGTAATATCAAAAAGTAACTATGTAACGAAATTGTTTAATCACAATCCTAAATTGTTTTATCATAATCAATCAATGACTATTTGTTGATCTGTTTTATTTCGTAACGTTTGCGTTTTCACTGAATTTGTAATTTTGGCAGAGAAAACCATATTTGAGTAATTATGGTGGCTGGTGGTGGTAATCCTCTTGTTTCTTTATGTTTTATTATTTTAGTTCAGTGGAATTTTATATGTGTATTATTTCCCTTCGGCCGTTTGATCATGCCATTGTTGGAATATGGTTCTCCTCTCATAATGAGAAGGTTAAATCTGAAATGCTGGCCAAGTGCGGTTTGGCAGACTTCACACGCCCTAAATACTTTTTTATTTATAAACTCCAACCATACAATTTTATGAACTGAATGGATGCAAGAGTCACCACAAACGAAATCTCTGCTTTTCGAAGGAAACTTGACAGTTCAATGGTTAGTATTTCAACTTTGATAAATATTAGCTCTGATACATATAACAAAATGTTATTTTACAAAACAGTCCGTATAATTATAAGTTAAACGAATAGTGGAACTTTGATGAGAATAATTAAACTACTTAAGCCATCAAAGGCAACTTTATAATTACTAATGACATAGTTTTACCAGTTAAATCAAACTCGTCTCTTTCAAAGGACATTTTGTATACGGCTTCTTTAATATCGCGAGATATAAAAACATAACTAATTACAATTTTGTCGAATTAATAACCATGAATGATATAAAAAATAAGACACTAGAAGGATATCATAACAGAAAGATAAGTCGATTTTAATTTACGTGCACTTCTGACATTGATAACATCTAGGACAGTGTAATTTTCACTTACTCGACTTACGACAGCATACATGCTTGCCACGTTTATATGTATTGTTTCTAAGGGAGAGAGCTTGCCAATGACTTCTTTATTAAGTTCCTTTGAAAATGGTTTATTCGTATAATAAAATAAATTTACAATAGGTACGTAATGCGTACGGTCGTATCGGAAGTGAACGCGTAAGTGTCCGGAGCTAGCCGCGAGCCGCACGCCGATGCCACCAGAGTGAAGATGGTTCGCGCGTAGACATGCCCCCAGCCTTGGAAGCTGTAGCTTTCAACGGTCTGCTTGCTGTTCCTGCTGAATGGGAAGAGGGCATATCCTGGAGAACGCGCTCCTCACGACGCCTGCTGCAGTCCGGATGTCTGTAACACCGTCAGGTCCAGGGCAGACGGACATGGACCTTCTCAATGTAGGCACAAGCAACAAATTTATGCTGTCGAAATCTTAATAAAATTGATATTAAATCGCCTTTTATAGGGGGCCCAACAAATTGTAAATCATTAAGTGAATAATTCGAACTAGATTTTTGACTGACATTGAACACCACACGTAATTTTGTGGGACTACTGTGTTCACGAAAAACGCCATGATGCGGCATAAAATAGTGTGGCTTTCCATAGGAATCAACTTTACTCATATGACCTAATCTAATATATTCGTTTATAAAATCAGTGTACATTTTTTTATGAACGGGCGACTGTTGTAACCGTTTTTCGAGTGCAAAAAAACGTCGTTCAGCTATTGAATACGATTCGCCTAACAGGTTAGGTGACCGCTTAAACGGAATTTGAACGCAAAATCTACCATCAGCCATTCGCTTAGTATTAGCAGTGAAATGTTTTTCATATGCAATCTCATCATCACTAAAAACGTTAGCCTTTGGCAACTCTTCAAGTTCCCAAAACATTTTTAACTGTGCATCAATTGATTGAGAAAAATTACAGTGAATTAATTTATTGCATTTCGAAATATTTGAAAATATAGGTCCGGATATAATCCAACCTAGCTTTGAATTTTGAAGGAAGGGTCCATTTTTTAAACGCATTCTTCCTTCGCTTAACAAGTCCCAAAATTTATCGGCACCTATTAAAATGTCAATTTCTCGACTTTCGTGAAAATATGGATCTGCTAATTGAATATTGCTAGGTAATTATAAACGTAAGTTATCGCTTTGAATATTAACAGAAGGCACTGATGACGTAATCTCCTGCAATACTAAACTTTGTAAACGGGTAAAGAAAGGATGCAACAGCGCTTGATCGCATAATCGCTTCGTAATAAAACATCTTTCGCTGCCGCAATCGAGTAATGCGCGAGCGACATGTTTATTATTTTTATGGCCGGCTATTTCCACAAGTGCAGTTGACAAAAGTACTGGGTGCACACTAGAAAATCCTGCGTTTTATATTCGATTGTCTATGTGAGCGGCATGCGTATGCGCATAGTTACCGATTCTCCCGTCACTAGGTGTTTCACTAACGCTCGAAGAAACCGGTTTGTTATCGGCGATCGAGACAATCGCGCTGGCTACAACGGTCGTCTGATTGTCATGTATTAATGAGTTATGTATTTCGTTGCAAATACGACAGGAACCAAACTTGCAATTTGATAATGAATGCCCTGAACGTGAACAATTACGACATAAATTTTTATCGTGTATAAATTTTAATTTGTCTTGCAAACTAAAATCGAGAAATGTTCGGCAAGTGTAAATGGGATGATTACAATTGCATACCAAACATACGCATGATTTTTTGTTGTGTTGAATTTGTGAATTGGGCGTATTGTGAGAAACTGATGAAACATGGCAGTGAATCTTTGACGTAGGAACTTGCTTGAGTGGTTTGTTGCTACCATGGAATACCAATAACGTTACTAACATATCTGCCCTATCCTTTAACAATTTAATTAAATGTTCTACTTTCATAACCGGTGTCGCATCCTGGGAATTGCCATCATTATTATCTACATGTATGGAACCTCGAAATTGTTCCCACTCGCGTTCTGTAGTGCTATCTAGTTTTGACACAACCATGTTAATAATAAGAGTGTCCCATAAATCGACCGGCTCTTTAAATAACTTTAACGCACGTAAATTTTTCAAAAGAGCATCGATTGGTTTGCGAATTTGAGTTGGCGATTTTTTAGTAATATTTTGAAATGAAAATAGGGCTTTGACGTGATTGTGAATTAAAAGTCTAGTGTTATTGTACCTATTGCAAATTAAATCCCAAGCTACCGTGTAATTACCTATTTTACGAAAATTCTAAAGAATCAACAACCAACTCTGCTACACTTTTTAATGAAGATTTTAAATAGTGAAATTTTTGTACAGGTGTGATGTCACTGTTATTATGAACTAAAGAGAGAAAACTGTCCCTATACTCTAACCAGTGCTCATGTGATGCATCAAAGGTAGGCATAGCTATAGTAGGCAGTTTACAGAGTGGAAATGAGTGTATGAGCTAGAAGCGGTCTCACTAGAGGAAAGCAGATTTTTAGCCTGAGCCATAATAGTGCAGTATGAACTTTCAAAACTTTCGCGTAATTCTCGTTGTTGGAAAAGCTCATGTTCGTTAACACTTACTTCTATTTCAGTTTGGATTTAATTAAATTCATTAAAAAATTCTGATGCACCCTCAATACGTAATTCTAATTCGGCTCGTTTATTTTTATTAGATAATATCGTATCTGAATCTAAATTACTTATATATTTTGTTAAAACAGTTAATCTACCCCGAATAACATCCCTTTTTTTGTTTAACTCCCAAATACGATTATCACCTTTAGTACTAGCACCTTTGGGAGATTTTTCTGGAATCACAAGTTTATCCGTGCTCATTTTGATGGAAAATAGGAATGCAATGAGTATTTACTTACAGTTTGTGAGCAAATCACGACGAGCAGCAAATACTGCGCATCCGCAGCCACGTGGTGCGTAGCATCTCGAACAAAGACGCAGTTGAATTGACGATGTATGGCACGAAATGCTCCTGGTGTTGCTGATCACTCCCTCGATTGGATGATTCTCTTTGTCCTCGTAATCGTAAATCTTTGTGTATCCGGCTCGAAGGACCACAACTATGTTTCTGAGGGGGAGAGCTTGCCAATGACTTCTTTATTAAGTTCCTTTGAAAATGGTTTATTGGTATAATAAATTAAATTTACAATAGGTACGTAATGCGTACGATCGTATCGGAAGTGAACGCGTAAGTGTCCGGAGCTACCCGCGAGCCGCGCGCCGATGCCACCAGAGTGAAGATGGTGCGCGCGTAGACATGTATGTACATATTATGTAAATGGATTATATGAATATATTATATGAATGTATTCATTATTTTATATATGTAAATTATATGAATACTTGGTATTTATTATTTCTGTCGTCACTTTTGAATTAAACGCGTATCTAATTAAAATGTTTTATTAGAGAGATCGTACTATATTTACATAGTTCTTTCGCTGTAGGGCTTCACCTCAGGTCTGTTAACAATACTTTACATAGCTTTGATCCCTCACGCGTGACCAAGTCACAAAAGAATTTATTCAAAGAAGAGCCGGCCGTTTTCTGTTATCTTCATTACGTCATTAATTCATCTCATCTGGTGAGCGTCTCCTGTTCCTTCTATTATAATGAACAGTACGTTTGAATGTGAATCCGTCTAGAACAGGTGTCCGTTTGTTAATCGTTTTCCGTGTCGCTGACAACCATTATGTGCCGCTTATGTGCTTTGTTATCGTACTAGTTATAACAAAACTCTTTGCACCGTTTATATTATGTATTTTGATATAGCACAGATTTTCTAATTCAGATTAATCTGGTATAGTACGTGCAGTCATAGTTAAAAGAGGCGTTTTGTTATGATTGAAAACTTGTTGCAGTCATTGAAGCAGTTTAATGAAAAATCATTTTCCATTTTCCTAAATGTTGCTCAGCCCAATTTGATTTTTCAACTGACCCCATTCTAAAACTCGTAGTAGTTAGTTATTTGGGTCACTTTTCCCGGTTATTTTCACTCATAGCGCTTCCATCGTAACATAATAAATTAATATTGAAGATATACATGTATGTATTCTAATAACGTATTAATAGTTAAATTAAATCGACCTTAAGTTCTCTCAGCATGATTTACATTTATGATTCAGGAATGTCGGTCATATGAAAAGCGATTAACTGCCATTATTTATTGTTCGATAAAGAGCGTGGGATGTAAGGGAGCACGCTTCCACCTTAGTGCTCCTAGCCAGCCTCACCTGCACGTGGTGCATCCTGCCGGCTAGCGTACGAGGTTCTGGCGACCTACTAATGGCGGTATAACCATTCAACTAGCTTAGCTAAATGCCACAGACCGGTGACGTGCAGCAGCGTCACCGGCGCGAGAAATTAAGTCCTGCGATCACCAACCCGCCTGCCCAGCGTGGTGATTACTGGCAAATCCCTCAAATGTGGAGCACCACTATGCAACGGTCCCCAATTCCCGGTAGCTCCGCTATTTCTGGCCGAGGCGGCAGCCATGGTAACGGCGGGGCTAGGGGTGCTAAAAATCCCCGGGTTACGGTAGGCCGCCAAAACCGACTGACACTAGCCACGTATAACGGACGCACGCTACGGCTCGACGA
>DWJK01004011.1:0-12451 GCA_018248815.1 Croniades pieria auraria
AACCGTTTGTAATTGTAACACACGTTGCGAACCGTTTGTAATTGTAACACACGTTGCGAACCGTTTGTAATTGTAACACACGTTGCGAACCGTTTGTAATTGTAACTCGCGCTGTGAACTATCATCTGGACATATGTACATACATATATTAATGTGGTTTTAATTTACATATTAAATTTTAATTTCCTATATGTATTTGTATGGTTGACTCACTTTTGATTTGCGTAAACTAAGATAAACGTGAAAAGATATTAAGTTAAAAAGCAGTGATAGCCTAGTGGTTACGAATTCAGCCTCTCACTCCGCGGGTACTGGGCTCAAATCCATGGCGCGCACCTCTTTACAAAAGTGCCTTTCAAATTTAAAATATCACTTGCTAACGATGAAGGAAAACATCGTGAGGAAACGTGCACACATTACAATTGAAAAAAAAAAAATCCAAGGTGTGTGAAGTCCGCCAACCCGCACTTGGCCATCGTGGCAGACTATGGCCTTAACCCTCTCAATATGCGAGGAGACCCATGTTCCAACAGCGGAATGACAATTCGATTATTATTATTAAGATAAACGGTTCCAAAGTTACACGTTTCAGCCGCTTAAATTTTTTATTAAAACTAATTAGTAGATGTACGCGGTGGCTAATTTATATATTTGTATTTTCTATTTATATATTTTTCACCTGTCAGATATCTGTGTATAAAAGATTTTTTTATAGGTTTTGATCTGCTTAAATCAGATTTGTTTAAATATAATTGACGTATGTTAAATTAGAGTACATAATTTTATTTGGGCATTATAAAAACAATCTTCGCATTCTAACGATGCTATAATTAAAACGATGATGACGGTGTTACCAGAACATACAATAACATCACGCCTTTATTTCTCCAAAGGGGTGGGTGGAAGAGATTAGTACTCTCATGTTTCATCTTTTATGTCACACGTCCTATTGAATCAGGGATGTACCTAGTGCTACTATTTTATTGGGGTCGTTCACAATCTAAGACACACCTATGGTTTGCCAGTGGTAAGATATTATTCTCAAAACAGATCATCAATTCCCAGCCGTTGAAATTATGCGATATTTGGCGACAGTGCTGGCGACGTTGTCACAGTGTACATGTGGCTTACAGCTCTCAGGAAATTTACATATTCCCGTATTCTACTTGAAATATTTGTTTTAAAGCAAAGAAAATAGGCTCGTATTTCTTTTTGTTGCTTACTCTTAACGTTTATAAATATGATAGAGCGAGGGAATTTGGGAATTGTTTTAAAACTATAGAAAGCTGTATATTGACATATGAAATATACGTGCAAATTTAAGTCCACTTGTGATTCTTTTGTATGTTCGTTTTTAAATGTATCTAAATGCAGTGACAAAAAAAAAATTGGTTATGCTAATATTTATTTATATCTAATACTAATTATATTAAAAATAACATGTCTCTAATTTTAAACATGTTATATTTTCACATTGAATTGAGGTTACGTTAGCACTAATGCCTGCCCTCAATGATTTCTATTTTCTTTGTATAGAAAGCTAAGTTGCAAGGAAAATGTAGGGCGCAGCTCGCTTGAAATATGCCGGGATAAAATGCAGGGCGCCTCGAGTAGGGGCGGTGCAGTCGTTATTGCATTTTACACTGACGTCGCTATTCGAGAACTACGCAGTTATAAGATGTGTTTTGGAAACGTGCTGGACGGTTTTGCACTTTTAGTGGCCAGGACGAAATGATTTTGCTACGACCATTCTTATTATATTGTTCTCTTTGTTAAGTATTATGTGTTTTGTTAACGATCATCAGTCATTAGCATCTTCACGAAGAAATAACGTTAATTGTTGTATTTAAAGCAAATTTAATGTTCTTTTTATACATATACGTATATTTAACCTTGCAAAAATTCAGACGATTTGTTAGTAGTCGTATTCACTATTTCAATAAACGCAATTAAACGTTAGATACGTAGATTGTTCTGATCAAACAAAGAGTAAATTTGTTCTATATTAATTAAAACAAGCATGAGCGGTAAGGCGTGCCTCCCAGCGGGTGCCTTGGATAAGCAAGATATGGACATCTCTGCTCGTAATGTTTTCGTAATTATGTTTACATAGCGTTCGTCTCGACTTGGAGAGCTGCCATACCGAGGCTTTATTAAATTTCCATTCCTTTCTCGTTCGTCGGTAAACACTTACAAGGGTTCAATATAAAATTCAGTTCCATTGAAATTTTTTTAATTCCATAGAACGCCGGGTATATATAAAACGCCCCACAAAGTTACTAATGGTGCTATAATCTCGCCTGCTGATATTGCGAGCAAATCAAATTGAATCATCTCTTCGGAGATTACATCAAAACGTTCTCACCTAGAGTGAGCTCGAACAAAAAGCTCGTTCCCGGTGCGCGGGCAGGCGGTGCTGCCATCTCGCGCGTTGCTAGGAGACGCACCGATCGATACAGCCTCCGCCGGGCCGCCTAATTACCAGTCCCCGCCGCCCCACGCCGCCCCCGCGCCGCGCCCACGCCCGAGGAAACTTCTCTCCCGCCCGACCGCACTGCTACCAGATTTAAATATCGGATGATAAAATTCACATTCAAATGTTTCTCAGTTCTTAACATGAATATTTATTTCGGTAGTCTTTGTTTTTTTGAGTGGCCACGGAACGATTTGAGCTTTGAACATCTTTACAACAAGCGTTCATTGTGTTCAATTTATAATACGAGTTATTGTGTCGTCACTTATTTATTTAAGAGCGTAAACCAGAGCGTTCAGTAGTTAACAATATATACCTTAAATTTATGATTGAATACTTTATATTCCAAAGTACAATTCAATACGTTTCTGAAACAGAAATGTCGTTGGCCGTAATGTTCGTATTTGCAGCATAATAGAACTATAGCTTACTTTCACAAATGGAACGTTTTGTCAACAAGTACACCAACATTTTAAAAATTCTCTAAAAAAGGATACTTTATTAATACGTAAAAACTTAACTTAAACGCAGGAAAGAAAAAGTCATCTTACAAAGCATTAACACCCTTTAAGTGGAGGGACGGAATACAAATATTTTCAGCGTCTAGCGAAGAAAAAAGTAGAGATGACATCACGGCGGAGACAGGTGCGCAATTCGCCGCGAATAATGTATGCACTTATGATACGAAGACACTTTGATATATTGGGAAATCGTCCCACATATGTACCTACACACGTGACGCAGCGTCGGGAGGAAATTTACGATTTTCTCCTTGAGTTTATTCGACATCCATATGTGAGGAGGATTTTAACGTGCCGGCTGAATGTCATCTAGAACATGAGTCAATATTGTAAAATTCGTTATAGACGTTGTTATAATACATATTATAGCACAGAATATTAAGGTATCTTACAATATATTTTCTATAGTATTTGAGTGACCTCATATGCGGCTATTATATACATATATGTAATTAAAATATGGGAAGAGATATAGCAAGAAATATCTGGGTATAGCAAGACATTTTTGCACAGATAACGACCCTAAAGATATATTTATTATATTATAGCGTAGCTATCAGCTGTGGTAGTTTGCGATAATATATACTATTATGGCACAGTATATATTTATGTATTATAGCTCCGTCTGTGACGACCTCACATTTGTTTTTTTTGCAGATATTAGTAGAACTTCTCCTCTGTTTCTTAAGTTTTCTCACATGTGTTGAATGTTTATTATTCTATGAAATTGGAAGATATTAGAGGAGATTATTTATTCCTGGAGACCTGCAACTGGGAATGATGTGTCAAATGGTAGATTGGCGTGTGGCGTGATTTTAATTGTGATGCTATCTTTATGTTCATTTGTTAATGAATTTCTTTTTTAATCGACTCATTTATCATTCCACTGTTGCAATATGGGTCTTCTCTCATACTAAGAAGGTTAAGGCCATAGTCTGCCATGCTGGCCAAGTGCGGGTTGGCAGACTACACACACCTTAGAATTTTTTTTTATAAATTCTAAGATATGCAGGTTTCCTCACGATGGTTTCCTTCACCGTTAGCAAGTGATATTCAAATTTAAAAAGCACTTTTGTATAGGGGCGCGTCATGGATTTGAACGCAGCACCCCGGGAGTGAGAGGCCGAATTCTTAACCACTATCACTGTATAGACTGTTATAATTAGACTTAACGCATTCTACTATGGACGATTGAAACATATAAAGCTTAGTATACACTAATAAATTCTTCAGCATATTTTTCAGTATATTTTTCACTGAAAATATCCTTTCAATATTTTATAGAACGCTCGTCAATCAAGATTAATATTTTCAACCGAACCGGGGCGTAACTCGAAAATGGGTCTTCAAGTAAAAATGGTTTATTACCCCAAATCCATTGTTGGGGCCCGTTGCTGTGACAGCGAGAGCAATTTTTCTTCTTAACGCCACTGACGTTAATACAACGTTAAGCGCTTTTCTCTTCCCAAAAACATACCCTCAGGATAAATTTTGGGCTACCTTTTTCCCTTTCTACGGTAAGTACAAACATGTGTATGATCTGTGGGATTTGACAGACGAAATCGAAATATTATCTGTACTTAAGCGTTTTGCTGTGTTAATATTCTGGTTTGGCTGTACTAATGGTCTAGTTTTGCTGCACTGTACACATATATATCTGAAATCATCCAATATTTTCTGTTCCATACTTTTTGTTCAAAAAAATGTTTAATCATCATAGTTTTACAAACTATAATTAAAGTTTCAGCCCAATGAATTGAACAGCACATTTATTCCAACAAAAATTTGACGATATTCTTTGGAATGACATATCTTATTCATTTGTGAATTGATTGAAATAAAACGATAATAGTCCAGTCATTTTAGCTGTTTTAAATCCCAAGCTGCGGAAAAATTTCTAGTGAACTGAATTTCGGTATGAATCTTTAATACGGTATTTTAAGGATAATTTGAAAAATCGACTTTACAAAAGCGGTCGATCGTACGAAAAAAATCAATAGACATTTTTTATAGATAATCGGGCGACGAATACTTTCGTAAATAACCTTTATTAAACTCCGAGCAATAGGACGCGAGATATTCGTGAAAAACTAATTGTTGTGATCATTCACCTTAGATAACTAAAATGGCTGAGCTATAAATGTTAAATAAAGCATACCTCAATATATTAGTAAAAACTGCGTTTATGTTGGTTAAGCCGCATCTGAGATTAGCGGCACAAACGCACAGAGGAACAGGCAAACAGACAAACAGAAAAAAATCTACAAATCATGTAATGTATTTTATTATTGCAGTGAAAAAGAGCCCTAATAGTAGTGTTTCAAAAATATCTTCCAGCCATGTACAGACACCAAGACGCTTCATTTTTATTATTAGTATTAATATACTTAAATATAGAAGTTATATAACGACTCTAACACATGTAAATTCTATCATCATTTAATTATTTTTTTAATAATAATAATAAATAATATTAATCGACCCATTGTCATTCCACTGTTGGAATATGGATCTCCTCTCATATTGAGAGGGTTAAGGCCGTAGTCCGCCACGCTGGCCAAGTTCGGGTTGGCGGACTACATTCTGGTTACATTGATAAAGAATAACTTGAAGCTATATAATAAAAAATATTATAGCTTTGTTTACATGCATTATCATTATTTCCATCATCAGTGTCTTTATATGTCCACTGTTGGGCAAAGTCTTTTTGAAGTGAAACTTCTTTAGAACCGTTGTGATTTGAACTTCGATGAAACGAAGATGCGTCACGATAAAAAAACAAACACATAAATGTATAGGATTAAGTCGTCGAGAGAATGAGATAGAATAATTTAACAATAATAATCGATTAATTTAATTGCATATTTAAAATAATTATTAGATTATTATTGCAATATTTATTAAAATAGAAATAATGTTAAAATATATATTATAAATAATGTTGAAATATAAAATAATTTTTAAGCATGGTAATAAATAATAAATCCTACATTTTTACTAATATCCCTGTTACTACTATCCTAAAACTCTGTATTCAATTCAATATCCCGTAGGCTATTTTTCAGAAGTTTCACTTCTGCCGTGTGTGAAGTGCACACACACATTTTTTTTTATTTGCTTATGTCCATAGAAATAACCAATAACAATGAACATAGGCAGTTTTTTGAAAAGGCACAACTTATTCCCTATTGAAATATCTACCAGAACTACAAAAAGTACTGCTTGAAGTTAGGTCAGTTCCAAAATTGGAACTATTATTTTCATTGTTGTATGTTCACGCCAGGTTCCTAACAGGGTTTGCAGAGAATCCAGCGTCAAGTATATCTATCCTTACAGACCTAACAAGCCGCGTCTACACTCATCACTCCAAGTAAAAACTTAAACGCTCTTCATAAAAATAGAACTGCGATGAAAACGTAGTTTTATTAGCACGAAATTCCAAATTATGATTCGTGTACCAGTTAAATGCGAATGGTAATACCACGGTTTAGTTCTGTTAATTAATTTCCAAGTTGCGTTTCCTGGGTAAATTTCCTTGGGCGTTTCCGCTATACCGCAATTAAGAATTGTTCAATTGATTAAAATATATTTTTCTAATATAATTCTATTAATGTAGCATGTCATTTTAATTTTTGTATGCTCGTATTTATGGATTTTGTAATTGGTTGCAACAATTGATACGTTTTACTATTAAATGTTTCGTGAGTATTTATACACATGAATAAATATGTACCGGATTAACTCACGTACGTTATTCGGGATGGCCCGACTAGTTTCGGACCTGCACAAGGTCCTTCCTCGTACGAGTTCCTACCTACTATATGAGTTAAGCCGGTATATTTTTAATCAATTGATATGTAGTTCGTTTCTTGATTTTTATCAAACTACGTCACAATCATCGAGCCTTTTATCGTTGCATTGTTAGAAATATCAATTTGCTTTAACGAAACAGTGTTACCATATTCCTGGTTGTGAATAAATATATAAGTAATCACCTAAAATAATTAAAGGTAAAGTCAGACAAACATAACAGAACATACGCAGTCGCTTTGTTATGCAAAAGTTTAGAAAGTGTAACATGTGTTTTAATTAAAATTCATTTGTAAAAATTTTAAAATTATATAATTTTAATTAAAATCTTGCATATATTTATAAATACAATCATAATGTGCACATATAAGTCTCTCCATTTAACGGCAATCACCTAAAATATAAAGTTTGTACCGCAAATGCATTCATTTTATAATTTTTTGGTTATATATACGAGTACATGTCGATAGTTAGCCTGAAAAAGAGTCTGATGTCTCGGAATCGACCAGTAAATGCGAAAAAAGTAACGAAGCCCGACAGATTTGACAGGAAAAGACATTTAACACTCCGTGCTTACCCCGTGGGAAGCGTGACGATATAATAATAGCAACGTTAATTTTTATTTGTATGTAAAGCCTTACAAGACTTTTATCATCTAGCAATCGTATCTACCTGTTACACGAGTAGTATATATACATAAAACACGTTTTCCTGAAGTAAGGGACCCAACACATACATACATTTATGGCCTGTTTTATCTTCGTCTTTTATGTAGGTGCAAACGACACTTATGTATATGGCTCAAACGGTAGTCTGCTGAGCTATAAAACAGAAGTATGCTGCTAACTGTTACTATAAAAAAAAACGAGAAAAAAAAAGAAAAAAAAAGTCTCAGCTTACTGGATTTTCTAGTACGTATATTGAAATCTCTGTTTGCATTTACCTTAAAAATTCGAAAGATTTTTTTTACTACAATCAATAACCGATATGTTATAATATGTACATAATGTAATAGTTTGTATGAGATCAAAGTAATTAAAAATTAAAGGAGGATTAGGTCTCTATCTAGACAGGCAAACGTCTGATCATAATCTTCATCATCACCTGGGCGTCCAGTAGAACATGACATTTGGAATAACTTTGTGCTGTCTTAACAATAAAGATGGATGAAGAAATATACATTTAGGTGCAAAAATATGTAAAATATTGACCATTTGTCATTTACTTTCTCACACTTTAGCCACGTGTTGAATATTTCTTGCACCGTAACGATGACGTAGCGTAGCATAAAGTACATATGATTTTACCAGTAAAGTTCTAGCAATATTGAATAAACAAAATGTTGACTAAATATTTACGTTATAATAAACATTCTATGTCGTTATCTTTACATTAAAATGTTTTAAAAGTGACGGAAATATAACAACATATTATCAAAATTATATATTTCAAAAACTTTCTTAAATAAATCTTTACAGATGAAAAATTCACTTTGCGCATCGCATAACAAGTAATGTCGTCATTCGAAGTAACGCGAGCATAACACTCTGTTTAGGTAACAGTCAGTTTCTATTTTTACATTCGGACTTCTCAATCAAAAGATATTTGTAAATAGACTTACGATGCCTTAGGAGTCGTAGAAACAACGTTAAACCGTTGCGGGAAACTGTAATTAAATGTATAATACTTACTAAAGATTAGTCCTCAAATAGGTCGTTAGGCATGTAAACTTGAAGTCTGCCTTAATCTTGCCCTAAAACCTACTAACCTGCACTTGTTCAGCGTAACAAGCGATGGTCTCCACCATCTCATTCTGAGAAGAAAACTAAGAAGATCAGTAGAACGATAAAATATTCAATGATGATGATGAGGTGTTTTCTCTAGACAAATATCAGTAAGTCAGAAGTAGCAAAGCCTATGGGGAATACTTAATTTGAGTCCTTAATGCGCGACTCGTCCGCAGTCCGTCCTCTTTACCTCAATCCGCCTCTCCTGGGAGGCTATTGACTTTACGATACGATCGTGTCGTAGTCGTCACGTAATTAGATCGTAATGACCTCACGTCCTGCCGCTCGCTAACGCGAACTTTTCCGCTTTCACGATCGACAACAGTGCTAAGGCGTAGCGAAGCATTTTATATTTTTTTGTTTCTAGAGATCTCTTTCTAATGTTACGTTAATAAGCACTCTTTCCTTGGTAAGAACTTATAATAATTTGATAAATGACTATTTTAAAATCCGTTTGAATGGCAATTGTATTAACAAACAATAGAATAGATCTATCGCAGTTTTAAGGATTATTTTATGCATTTTAAAATAATTGCGTTAAAGATAAAATACATTGCTTTAGCTTATTTTAGGTTTACGTAAATTGTGATTAAAACTGATCAGAATATATACTAAAATATTTAACTTCTGCTGTAATAAAACACTTATAATAAAAAATATTTAACTATGAACATCAAACTAGTTTGATATTGAAGTACATTCAAACATTGATGATTTTTTAAGCTTTTTAAGATTTTTCTGTTACTACAGAACAGACAATTAAATAGTGTATGTACCAATGTTAAAGATTCTATATAACATATTCGTTTTCTATCCACACGGAACCCGTCATAATATTCAATGCGCTCCATTGCACCTCTCGCCTTTTTAGTAACATTTCGGTGTCATTGTTGGTGGAGATACAATTCATGTCTATTAAAATAGCCACGGTATCCGCTATTATAAGTTCTACATTTTAATCTAACGGATTACTGAGCGGTTGGGAATATAATCAAGTCATCCAATGTCCATCTAAGTGTACTGTGAAATTTTTGCAAACACCGTTTGGTGAAATAAAAATTAAGTTGATTTGCGAAATAGATGGGAGGACATATCTCTTACATAATTTGGACTTATTCATGATTCAAAAGAATTTAATCTTGATTTTAAACTAGCATGAATAGTATCTATATTATTTTACCTGTAGATAATGGTAAAATAATGAGAATCGCAATTTTTATTGCATATTAGTCAATGGTTAATTGAACTTGGTAGATAATTCATTTGCAGCTTTGTTGAAACGATTGTAAACTTAAGTTATTATATAATTGTTATTATTACATGGACACGTCTATTTCCAACTAAATTCATTATGAAATTTAATCGAATTCCTAACAATTGCAATTTTATCAAATTTTTGTAGGTATTTCCTTATATTACATTTTACGCGATTTTAAAAATATACAAATTTATGGAAATAAATTTATAGTAAATATATTTTGACTGCCTCGTTGGTCGAGTGGTTGCAAGCGCGACTGCTGAACGGGAGGTCGGGTACTGTGGGAATTTTCTAATTTATAATTTCTAGTAGTGACTCGGAATCTGGTTCAGTGCCCGGTGTATGGCGGTAGGCTTCACCACCTATTCCATGGGACTTAAACGTAACTGGTGAAACGGGAGAGTCTACTACACACCTCTGCCTACCCGTTCGGGGATTACAGGCGTTATATTACGTTATTTTAACTATAGTGTAATGGTAACAATAACAGTAGTAGCTGAAAACTGGAGATAAAATGTGACCTTGATTTAGACAGAAACTACATGCGTATAAATATTGCATGTTGGACCGCGCCGCTTCGAACACGTGTAACAAGTTTGGCCTCAGCCATTTTCTTAATAACGGCCTCAGTGGCACGCATTTTATGAAATAGAACAAAACTCAGTTCAGTTAAACGTACCGTGGGATATAGATAATATTCGTAATAGACGGTACATGTAGAAAAATACCTAATGTTTTATTATACTGTCACGCTAGGGGCCTTAATGTTATCATCGTCATCAATCCTTTTATCGTTCCACTGACAGACCCGGGCCTCTTTTTCCGAATGAAAAGGGTTAGAGCAGTCTCTCACGCTGACCAAGTGCAGGTGTCAGATATCACGCGCTTTGTAGAACATTCTGGAGTAATTAGTAACGTAATTAATAAACACTGTAAACTTTTAGTAGCGAATAAATTATTAAAAAAAAACATGTTCAAGCGTTTCAAATAATATATCGAATTATTTCTCCAATTTTGTTAGATAATTGATATCTTATGGGCAATATTTGTTTGATGTATTTAATAATGTAATGTTACAATGTTACTAAAGTAATGTTACAATGTTACTAAAGTAATGTTACAATGTTACTAAAGTAATGTTACAATGTTACTAACGTAATGTTACAATGTTACTAACGTAATGTTACAATGTTACTAAAGTAATGGTACAATGTTACTAAAGTAATGTTACAATGTTACTAACGTAATGTTACAATGTTATTAAGGTAGTGTTACAATGTAAACTCGTCATTACAAAATGTTCGCACGGGTGTAGCTCTGCGGCGCACACAGTTCGTTCACATGGCGGTGTCCGCTGTCTTTGAACTTTGTTCAATTGACAATGGCGTCCTACCACCTAAATTTACATCGTAATTAAAGCTAATTTAATATTAGGACTTACATACTCACGAATGTCAATTTGTTTCTTTCAGGCTATTCATGCATATGTACAGATAGGTTACCTGAATCTAGACTTTCTGAGAGACCACGATAACCTACATTTGTATATAAATAACTCACTAAACATTGGATCCAAAAAAGGTCATGACAGTAATCTTCGCAAGACTAATTTTGTACTGTCACTTAATCTCCAATCTAAGCCGAGGTTCAGAACAATTTTGTATACGTAAACATGTTTATGAATTCCTTAGTCGCGTGGTTTCGACTTATATGACGCCCGGGTGCATTTATTTTCCATAGTAACTGTTTACTATATACGTGACTCAACTTTTCGACTGCTTCGTTGCTCGAGTGGTTGCATTCGTTGATCGGGAGGTCCTGGGTTCAAATTTCGGGTCGAGTGCTATTGGATTTTCCTAATTTAGAATTTGTTTTAGTGACTCGGAGTCTGGAATTGTGGACTGTATATACGCTCACCACCTATTCCATGGGATTTAAATGTAACTGGTGACACGTGGGAGTGTACTACACTCCTCTGCCTGCCCCTCCGGAAATTATAGGCGTGATGTAACGTGATTCAATAAAACGCTGTCTTAATTAAACTGTACAGATATATATATCTTAACATGATGTAATATAGTTTCGTACATCCCTGCTCCATTTCATCGATTTGTTTTTCAAGACGGAAGTATTGTATGAAGAAAGTGATGTATGAAGAAGAAGCACGTTAGGATTCTAAGGATAGATATATCTGGAACTCGGTACCCTCTGCCTATTCCGTAACTGACCTGGCATAACGATATAACGATTATAATGATAAGTTGATTGTGTACCGGATTTGAGATTGTGATACGCTGACTAGCCACAAGAAGTTAAACTTTGATACTTAGCATTAAGAGAGTATCTTGATAGATCTCAGGCGTTATATGATCAATTTGAGATTAAATGGTAAGCAGCAGAATCATCTACATTTCTGATACCCGTAACCGTAATATAATATGCTAACAACGAGTCTACCTCCACACTGAATAGTAGCATTACTTCGTACATTCACGACTTACCTTCGCTCATCGAACGTTTTCGACTAATTATTGTATGCAGAATTAGCCTTTATATGTAACAGAATAAGGCACATGGGTTAACAATCAAATTGTGGCTCAAT
>DWJK01004012.1:0-12450 GCA_018248815.1 Croniades pieria auraria
GCACGCTACTGAGCTCGATCTTCATCACTTCGTTACCAACCGCTTTCAGCCACTTTGCATATATCGCCATTCCACCTACCTAGAGGGCATTTTACGCTGCGTTTGCCAAGGCGTCATCTTCAATCCAGAGCACATCAGCTCGTTAAATAAATGTCTCCCAATAAAATATAGATCAGTTATTCTGTAGTAGTGAAACAAATGGACCGATTATAGTATAACAGTTATTTACATAACTAGAGCTGAACACCTGTCGTCATTTAATCGATTATTAATCGATCACTGGGCGATATCGATTACCTAAGTCGTTATTAGACGTCAATTGTGTTATCTGAAACAATATTGATTAGGCGCTGTGATCTATTATAGAGCATACATGATAAATATATTGATTGTACTGAAACAAGGTTTGCTAATCAACGGTCAGTCACAAATTAGTCCACTATGCCAATTTAGATTCATACAAAGATGATTTCAATGAAGGTATTCTTCGGAATTCGGGAGACCCTTTTCTAGGCTTCTTATGATGATAATGACTTTTGGCTTAAAGTTCTCATTCGAAACTGGAACTCTATCTCTTTATACGATCAAGTCTGGATAAGTAAGTTTTGTTAGTTAGAATTGAGAAGCTATAAAAAGAACAATTAATAATAAAAATGATATTATTAAATTGTCATTTTTTAAATAATAATTATTAATAAAAATGACAATTTAATAATATTTAAAAAATCAAGATTATGATAATGTGACAAGAACAGTGCTTTAATTAAATAAACCACCTTAACTGCTTAGTTTGTCTATGTGTGAACAATTAATATTTTGTCTGTGGTTGAGTGGGCATTCGTGTTTATAGAGTCAACACGCCTTTCGCTTTTGACGTATGTGAAAAAGTTGTATAATGTTATGTAGACTAGGTGCCATTATGTAGACTGCGTGCCCATTCGCCCTTCTTGGTGCTCCTAAAAGTTGTAGCCAGCACATAGCGTGTTCGCGTGTTATACGAAGTCACATCCTGGGCTTATTTTGATACCTATCTAGGAACCTAGCGTTGACTCTTAATTAAGACTTAAGACACCACTAACCACGTAACGATCTCCAACGAACATTTACACTTTTAACTTTAAATTGGTCTTAGTTTAAGCATTAATTGACTGTGTAATTTTTTTGTATTTAATTTTTTTGACTCCTCTAAAACTTGCTTACGCTTAACTTACGTCACCATGGGTAAAGTCAAGGTGTGAATATGGACTAAGATTTGATAATTATCAAGTTTTCAGTAACGGGTATAAATATACAAAAAAAACTGTTTCCTTGTCTGTCACATCTTGAACCCAAAAAAGAACAAGACCAAACATCGTCATCGTCATCAGCCTATGTCAGTCCACTGCTGGATATAGGCCTCTGGGATGACGATCTGCGAAAGGCTGCATTCAGATGCTGGATGCGACAAGCCGAGGACAGGGCGTGATGGCACTCATTGGGGGAGACCAAACATATGATAATTAAAGTGCTTCTTATAAATAGGAAGGATAATATTCTCACTGTGTACGAAATTACACCGATATCGGAATAATATACACAAATATAAATGAACATACCACACTCACTAGATCAGAACTGGGATAAGGGTGCCAAGATTTATTGGAGCATCAATAAAACTGAATAGCTTAGATAAAATCCACATTAATAGCACTTGTAAATAGCTTTTAGAGCGTGATAAAATAATACTGAGTAAGTGTAAATGATTACGCGGATAAATAATCATCATATTATGCTGATATATCATTAAATATTCATATACCAAATAGACGGAACATGTATGAAATGGCACGCACTTTCTCTGTCGTACACGTGTATAGTAATCGCTAACGTGTTAAACTATCGTCAGTAAATGAGCTGGTCGCTTGAATATGTGTCTCGGAATGTATTTGATTTTAAACACTAAATTTATAGACTGTTTGTTTAACATTTAGGAGTCTTTTCAGTCCCCGGGTCATAAGTAATCACGACGTGAAATATTGTATGAATTGCTTGTTCTGTAATATCCCTGGTACTATTCACTGTTGATATAAAAGGGTTGGTCGTTATCATCATAAACTGTTTTATAGTTTCGTTATCAGGCACGGGTCTGTTATCAAGACGTGAAGGGTTAGTAAAACAATAGTCAGCCAATTATGTCAGATCCAGCCACTTATATCACAGAACCTTTATGAATATAAGAAGTTAAAACAGAGTATTAAAGAGAATAAATAGAACTTTGAATTTTTTTTAAAGAGTATTTCTCGTATTATACCATTATGGGTTTATCGTTAAATAATTGCGCATAATAATATAACTGTTTTTACTCTGGTAAAAATGTCATATTTATTATCACTGTCCTAGTAATCCATATAACCTACAGAATGGACATACTAATTATTAGAAAATCGTAGTACTTTGAAGTACTACATATATACATACATACATACGTACACACGCACGCACGCACGCACTAACGCACGCACGCACGCACGCACGCACTAACGCACGCACGCACGCACGCACACACACACTACATACATATATGTATATACATAGCATGTAGCAGAAAGACGCGTAAAACTCGTGTAGGCGCCGGTCATATCGCTTTCGTTATTAGTTAAGATTAGTTAAGAAAGTAATGTTGATATGGCCGCCATCCTCACATAAATATTGCCGATAGTTTCAATGTATCGTAACGTTATGTAAAATGTGGAAGGATATGTCATATTTATTTTAATTATCATCTTCAATATCATTAGGGTATTTTAAATAACTTTATGCTTTAGTTTATGTAGCTTTTTTTAATTATCTTTGAGTGGTATTAATACGTTTTTATTGTTCTGTAAATGCACTATATTTAATTTTTGTGTTAGTCACCATTGTAGGTATTAAAAATGAAATATAATTTAAATAAATTACATATAGAATTGCTAAGAATAATGATGCCGTATCGCTATTGCTATAAAACCACAAAAATAAATGCACATACGAAACCAGAACAGATATGTATGTAAATGTTTCACCGGAAATCAAGTCCGGAATACTCTGCGCGTTGGACCAACGCGGCGACCGCTACGAGTGAGTTGTCACACCGTAACTTGTTTTGCAACCTCGACTCGTTATCTGAACACACCCTTAGAATATCTACGTGTTTATTAAACAAGTGTGTATACGCCCTAGGAACATCCGTATTTTACAAACCTAGCTAGTGTGTACACGCTCTAAGAACATCCGCTTCTTTAACAAATCTACCAAACACCTTAAGTGTGTTATCGTTTTAAATCAATATTACTAGTGTGGACACAACCTAAAACTATCCATATGTTGTAGACATCGAACACATGTGGTGACATCCTAAAACGCCATACGTTTTACAAGCCAGTGTGGACACGCTTTAAAAACATTGACATATTTTACAAACCTAACTCATGTAGACACATCCTTAGGTTGTCCATTTGTTTAATACAAGTAATTAACTTATGTAAACAAGCCCTAAGATTGTCAAGATGTTTAATAAATCTAACTGGTTGTGCACACGCCCTAAGTGCGTCCACAGCGGACGTTTAGTATCGTTTTCTCTATGATACATGAATCTGCTCGGACGCGCTAGACCGTGCGTAACACAACCATTTTGTCGCGTAAGACGCCGGCGCTAATAAATATCTCTTCTAAGAAGATGAATGTTTTTTATAAGATTTATTTATTGATTTAATAAAAGTACACAGTGAATAAAAATAGAAACAAAAATGTAACTAAATTAATTCTGTATAATAACGCTGCTTATCCCTATGCGGCTAAGTCGTTATTTAAACAGAACATCACGCCTGTAATCCCTGAAGGGGTAAGCAGGAGAGTGCAGTATAGTCGCACATTTCACCAGTTACGTTTACGTCCCATATTGAATAGGTGGTGAGCATACTAAACCGGGCGGCATGAGCCGGAAACCGGTGAGCATATTAAACCGGAGCAGTCTTAAACCGGGCACAAATCCAGACTCCGCGTCACCATTAGAAAATCTAACTTAAAAATAGACCATAGTACCCGACTCGAGAATCCAACCCAGGACCTCTTGACTAACGAGGCAGTCAGAAGTTAGGTCGTACTTTCTAAGCTGTAGAAACGAGTAAAAACTGTCCCTGTACTCGTATTTTCGTTGCTAGCTATCTCGAGTCGAGACGGACCTGATAAATGTGTTTTCGTTCACATACTATTGTTACTTTGCACATGTTTACCTTATACTTGTAATAGTCAATATCTATTCTCCATTTAAAGACAACCCTTAATAACACCACAAAACGCGCAGTCCCTTCAATGTCGCTGTAAACAATTTAAACAACTATTTTACTATTAAATGTTTCGCGAGTATTGATACACATGATTAAAAATGTACCGGCTTAACTCACGTACGTTTTAACGGATGGCCCGACTAATTTCGCGACCTCGCTGCAAGGGGCGGGAGCTCATGAGGAAGGACCCCGTACAGTTCCAAAACTAGTCGGGCCATCCCGAAAAACGTACGCCAGTTAAGCCGGTACATTTTTGATAAAGTTTAAACAACACATAAACTTCGACGAACACACTGCCAGTCCCCATCAATTGTACCATCACGCCTACACAGCAAATTTAAATGAATAATAAAAGTAAACACATGAACGAAAGAAATGTACGAAAATCCGTTAGAAACATATAATTGTGTATCAACACGTATAAAGTCACCTCAGGAAGTGCTCGCTGTTAAAGATGTTCTCACGATAGGAGTGATTGGTGAAGGCCGGCTTTATAGCAGGACAGTGTTTTAATTAAATAACTGTTTTCCAACGAATAACGGCAGCCAGACTTGGAGCGCGCTTGTCTACGCGTGAATGTTTAATATTTAGACAGGAAAGGCAGCACATTGGTATCTATTTAGATGGCTGGTTGATATCAACCACGCTGCGACGCTAATGACGCTACGTCAGGATTACGGGTCTCGTTGGTTCCGTATCTACCCGAGCAGTTCATATAGTGCCCGAAGGTATCACAACTAAAGGGACAACTGCTCTGATTATGAAGATGTTTATAGCGTAGGCCACGACCAATAGGTGGCGGTCTGAATGTTAGCCATGCCTTTTAATAACACACCTCTATACCCCTAAGTGGTGCAGTACTCCCATTTTTCATCAGTTTACGTATATTTCCCATTGAATTTGGGACGAACTTATTGGCACACACCTAGCTTAAATTGAGACTGCGAGTTACTACTTAGAAATTCAAATTAGAAAAATCTATAAATCCCATACCCGACGTGGAAATCAAACCCGGAGCAGAGAGGACATTGGTAACTCCACGGAAGTTGCAGATACATATTTAACCAATATACAATATACCAATATAATAGATTGTCTATAGGCGATATCTAATAGATTGGGTGACGTGTTCGTAGTGTGAAAACGCCTTTCCCTCTCGACTTAAGCGTCCAGTGTGTAACCAAGCTTATCTTTCTAAGTAATGGTGTGTCAATCAAATATATATTTTTTATAATACACGCGCAAAAAGTTATATAATACGATTTAATGGATACTCTAATTATGCATATAAAATCTTGTTGACGTACATTTTTTATGTAAATTGATTTGTCTATACACTTGGCGTTCTATATTTGAAAGTGATCTTTTTTAGTACATAATTTAAACAGCATCAATATCAGCGCAGCATTTAGCGATGTGTATGACGACGGCATATAAATAACATCTCTGTTCAATCAAATGCTTGCAAAAATGTCGGTTAGCTGTGACCATCTGCCTACCCCAGCGTGAAATTTGACGCTATTATGATATACACAAATAAATAGGCTGTATTGCGATGATTTTTATAGCACGAGTCACAAAAACATCTGCTTAGCATTAGTGTATGTGATTTTACGGGATTGTCGACTCTATTAATAGAGACACAAGACACTTTGTTGCCTGAAATTTTTCGTGATAAATTCTAATTATTCTATTCTCGTACTGAAATTCAAACCTTATGTCTCTAGGCATAAGGTTTAAATACAGTACTGCGATATAGGTTAGTGTTTTGTCATGGACTCTATATTTTCAATAGAGTTCCTTTACATCTGCTGTGGGATTTTACCAGATGGATTGTTTTTTTTTTTGGCATGTTTAAACACGTGCGTTTTCTTTAGTTATGTGAGCACTTACAGTGATAGCCGCGTATGGTGTGGGTACAGCTTTATTTACATAATTACATATGTATTTATATTACTGAAGTCTCCGAAAGAGAATAATGAATGTATACCAAACACGTCAGATCTGTAAGGATAGAGATTTTTGGTGCGGTGCTTTCTGCTTATCGCAAAAGGGACCTGGCGTGATGTATTAATATAAAATATTGTTTATTACATACTTGATTCCCCATTGATGTTTTTCTCTTTATGCTTGTCAAACTCGCGTTCCATTTACAAGCAATTAATAATATTAATATTAATTTTAATAAAAATAGAGTAATAAAAATGAATAAAAATGAAGCAACTCCCACATGTCTATTATACCGAATTAGGTCTTACCCTACATTATGGTGACCAGATAGTTGATACGCGTTACAAAATGAGCTTTTTACTATACTGAATTCTTCCGCTCATCACACAATTTTCTTTTGTGGGAATTGAATCCACAACCTCAGGACCACGTCACTAACCACTTAACCAATAAACCAATGTAATATTGAATTGAAATTCACCATACCAGATGACCGCGAGCTGGCTTTTCGTATAGATTTCATAATGTGTCATAACATAGAAAGATTGTTGCGTATGCGAGCAGAATGCATTGTGCCAGCTCTGACTTAGGTAACGTCTTTATAACACGACGCGGCTAGAAAATACTTCTCATTCAAGTTAGTGTGATTAAATAGGAGTAAAAACACTATTATATCATCACGTCAGGTCCCTTAGAGGTAGGCTGAATGCACCGAGTATCTATCTCTATCATTACAGACCTGTAATGTTTCGTTTACGCTCATCATTTTCTTTATACACGTGGGCAGATTTCGAAGACTTCCGACTCCCTTCTCTGAGTTATTTGGTAAGATAGGTGAGCCTTGGTCTTCCTTGTCATATGCATCCATTAACATCCGAAAATAGACTAAATAGATGGACAAAATAACAAAATACAAACTAAGTTAATTAAGTACCATTAAGTTCGATAACTTGAACTTAATTGTACTTAATTTATCTTAACTGTTAATAACTTGGTCCTCTAATTTATAACTTGGACCTTTATATCCATTACCGTAACAGCACCGGCGTGTTTACGACAGAGAGTGAGTCTATTAGAATTAGTATCTCCTCTCGTGTTTACTTCTTTTTTGTGTACGGGTTTGCAACATAACTTGTCCGCGCATTACTCTTAAATATAAAATAATAAGTAAATAGTAATAATCGACCCATTTATCATTCCACTGTTGGAATATAGGTCTCCAGTACATATTAAGAGGGTTAAGGCCATAGTCTGCCACGCTGGCCAAGTGCGGGTTGGCGGACTTCACACACCTTAGAAATTTTTTTTTAATAAATTATAAGGCGTGCAGGTTTCCTCACGATGTTTTCCTTCACCGTTAGCAAGTGATATTTAAATTTAAAACGCACTTTTGTAATGAGGTGCGCGCTATGGATTTGAACCCAGCACCCTCGGTGTGAGAGGCTGATTCTTAACCACTAGGCTATCACTGGTTCAATATAAACAAATTAATAATTGCTGTGTTTTGCGATATAGCAGGCACCAATTAGTTGATAATATTATATATGTATCCTGTTTTTTCCTTATTAATTATAATCATTAATCATACAATTGTTTAATATATTCGTTCATTTATTAAAGGAAGAAGTATTTATAAACAAGGAAAAATGAGCATCGAAAAACACAATAAATGAATCATTAATTTACTAATAAGTAACACGCGTTTTAATACGATTGCATTTCGCCTCAATGACGCAATAGGGAACAATTGATAAAATCGAACCGCAGTAGCTGGCACGCACGATGCTTGCTACACAGGGTAAAAAATCAAATGATTTGCGTCTACGCCTTGCTCCGTGACCTTTGGTGTGTTGCTTAAAGCAACGTGGACGGAGCTACCTAGCTACCTACCTACCGAATCTGTCTTAGTTCGATACCCTTCAAGGGTAGTGCCGATTGTGATTGACAAAAGGTTTGCCGTTTCGTTAGCTGAATCGTTTCTTTCAATGTCCGTCTCTTAGTTCTCATTTGTTCTTGTTCGTTCTTTCTCACTCACCTTGAGAAAATTATCTGACGTGATCATTTTAAGTGACACGAGTAAAAAACCTTTACTAAATTTTCATAGATCATATCGTTTGATGATGGCTGATTTTGTACAACGTCGCCCTTTAGGATGGTAGCTGTAACGCCGCTGATGTGGCTGTACCATGAACTTCAAAGAATGCAACGAGAACAGTTATCGAATTGGTTTTACACTTTACACAATTCCACAGAAGTCAAGTGTCAAATCAAATAGAGTTTTTGTGAATGGAGTGTATCGGTGCGTTGGAGGAGCCGTCGAGCGAATCGTCACGTACATAAACTTGAGATGAGATGAATTACTACCTTCCAATGACATTGCACAAGTGTTCAAAATTATCGTTACAGCAAAATAAGCCTTAAAATGCAAGGCGTAAAGTTTAAATTTATTACATTTAACAATCATGTGGAAATTGAACAGCATTATTAAACTTGTCAGCAAATCGCGTTACTAGATTGATCTTGCTGTGCATCAACCGAATTTTGGAAATTCCAGAGCATTGCAACCCTTATGTTTATTCACAAAGAGTTCACGTTTACATTTTTCTCATAGACCATCGTATAAGCGCTGTAAGCAAATAATGTTACAAAATGGTACTTTCAATAAATTTGGTTCTTATTTTGAAGATGTTAGAGTCGTTAATGTGGATGAGAAGCAAAAGAACAAGTTCAACGAACCAAACGAGTGCCTAAGTAAATAAATAGGCGCGGGGAAGGTGAAAGAAAAACGGTACCTTCATCCGATAATTCTATAGAACTCTTTGATAATGGTAAAATTGAGTACTCAATACAGATTGGCAATAAATTTTCAATGCACTAAATAGATATACCTAATCGCGGCAGATCACGATATAATGCAGCCTACTTAAGCATGGTTAAATGCTCTGGCCGTCGAGGGCAGCAGCGTAGACGGAGCGAGAAGCTGTGCTCTGCGATCCCCAACTCCTATGCCGAACCTGGGAATTATCCCCAAAAACCCCTGAGGGAAGACCTGTATTCAGTAGTGGATTGAGACAAGTTTATGACGAAATAGGTACTCCACTGTTGAACGCGAATGTTTTCTCAGAGGATTAAGGCCACAGGCTGCCAAACTGGCCAAATGTTGTTTGAAAGATTACGCGCACCTTAAAAAACGTGGAGAATTCTAGTGTGCAATTTATTATAGTTATCTAATCTGTTACATGGTTTTGACTTTATATTTACATAATATGCGTTTTCTAAGACTAAATGCCCTTTGTCATAACGGTGAGGGAAAAGATCGTGAGGAAACCTAATGTTTGAGATTTTCATAATATTCTCTCAAGCGTGTGACTTATACGTACATATAACGTATGTGTTTCCTAGTCTGTCTAACAATGACAGTGATGAAAAAAAACCACTTTAGCAGATGAAGGTGCATTTGATGATTATGACGATTACGCATGCCTTGATGAGGATGATAAAGATAATGATGATTTTGTTTCAAATGTAAATGCCAGAAAAGCATAGTATTGAACAGTTCAATGACTGTGATACACATTTTATGAACGAAGGTGAAAAAATATATGATAACGATGGTTGCAAAAATGACAAACCATTTCTGCTATCACAGGTAAGAACAAATATATTGGGAATGGATGCCTTATTTCTCTCTTTGTGTTGATGCCTAGATTCACCTGACTTACAACGGGTACCGATAGCTATAGTAATTTATATTTGTCGACCCATTTGGTAAAACAGTTATCACGCTAGTCTAGTTTACAGGGCCGAGTTCCATTACCAGCCAAGCTGGGTGATAAATGTTATCTTATTTGGGTCTTGTTTTCGTGCCTGTCATTGTGTTTCTGCAATATTGGGAAACGTATTGTCGGGTTCGAAGCGGGATATGTCAATAAGGAAAATATAAACAACACCCACAAACAACAAAAATATTTTTCGATATCTCCACAAAGGCCATCTCATTTCAAAGTAGGCGGAGATTGTGCTATGGTTAACGACTGTTAACTACGTATACCTGTGTAGATACTGTCTTAGTGTAGCCTTTTATCTATCTTTTACCTTTTATCTATAATTCATCATCCTCATCAACCTGGCTCAGCCCATTAGTGAATAGGCATACCCAAAAGGGGTGTCCGTAATCCTTCCGCTGGGCATGTTTTCTGGTCGAAGCTTGCAGGGTATAGCTTCGCGGTTTGCCAACGCTAATATTAATACTACAGTTAAGTGCTAATACTAAAGCTAACAGTTACAGCATGTACTAGCAGGGCTAATGATACTAACAATGAATCCTGAAGGCCTATCACCAATTTCACAATAACGTGTAATGATGTTAGAAACCGATAAGAACTAGACTAATTAGCACTAAAAGTACGATACCTACATGCAGTCCTGTTCCAGGTCGGAATAGTTCTTTATGGGCGAAAGCGGTTCCATGTCTTGTTGCTGCCTGCTCATGTACTGCTCTATTTACTTTAAAAAAGCTTGCGCAAAGGCATTTCACCCAGCTTACGCTAAACAGCGGGTTGTATTGTCGCCATATAATAAAATCGTGTAGCATCTAGGTTAAAAAGGTTATGAAAAGTGTCCGACAATGAGTCGATCATTCAATTATTCGACTAATTTTGGCTAATCACACACAAATTGCTTTATCGATTATATTATTAGAAATCTCCGTATCTAGGTAATAAGCAGGAACCGGACGTACGTTTCTCAAAGGAAACTCATAATCATGTTATAACAGTATTCGAAATGGCCAGCACGAAAAAAAATACCGTAAGTTGGCGTAATGGCGCCAAAAGTTCAGTTCCAGTTCGAAATTTGAAACCGGGTTGAGAATGATTGGTACTTGCGAGTTTAGC
This sequence comes from Croniades pieria auraria, assembly GCA_018248815.1. Taxonomy (NCBI): domain Eukaryota; kingdom Metazoa; phylum Arthropoda; class Insecta; order Lepidoptera; family Hesperiidae; genus Croniades; species Croniades pieria. The sequence continues at coordinate 11,150 of DWJK01004012.1, forward strand.
TACAAATACTCGTTGCAATGTAACTTGGCGTGTTATTTGTTCGATTTTGAAACTTATGGACATACACATAGGAGTCATTTATGATATCTTCATGGGCTAGCAGTTCTTTCTTGAGTGATCTTGTGTAAACTATAAACGATAGCCATGAAGCGGTAATCGGGTTTGCAGATCACCTGATGATTGTTGAACTGTACGTTCCACGGACATCCGTAAATTATAGATCTCAAAGCAAGAGATAGTTGTATTTGTTACATGTATGCCCTCGGGGCTTACAATACCACGACGGACTTCATCTTCATTATCATTAAATTATTTTAGTTGAAGCCCAGTACGAATACGAAAATTGGAGGCTTGCTGGATTCCTCACGAAATATTCTTTTATCGTTGTTACTGGTTTTAGTTAATCGTAAAAATGTATAAAAGTACATAGGTTTTTATGTACTTTCTCAGGAGTGAGAGGTAGAATTGTAGATCCTTAAGTCTTTGCCTTTTAGAGGCATATATATGTACATACATACATACATATATATATATATATACACACACACAATTATATATACATATGTATATATTTATATATACATATATGTACTCTTCTTGCGTGAACATTTTAGTCTATGGTAAACAATGTTTATGGTGTTCATGACCTTATATATTAAAATCCAACTACCTATTATAATATGTATGTATGTATATATACGATATTACTATGTATTTTCAGAGAATTTAATTTATTTAACGCTACATGATGACATATGCTAGGTTTTTAATTGCTTCATTGTCCAGATGTTTGTTGACTCGTGTGATGGCAAAATGAAATGTTATTTACAAGCAGTAAATATCTTGCAGACAGTCCTCTGAGAAGGACGAAGCGATTCCCTGATCCCTGTGAATATTCAAGACAACAATGAATAGGGTCTTTCTAGGCAAGCGTGCTACGTAGGCTACTTCAGGTGAGATTTAGTCAAACGAGAGCCTTTTGCTAACAAAAAAAGTCGTTGCCAATGTTTTAGTCATATTTTTTTGTTTTATCTCGTACTCTCATTGCGCACATGAAATATAGAAATAAACTCATATGACTAAGGATCCCTGTTCTGTGTATGGTCAGAACTAATTTACGGTCATGTAAAGAAACCAGGCAGAAACTAGCAGAAACAATGTATTAATGAAATTGAATTTTGGTTCATAATTCGATTTTTTTTAGTTTTATTAAGTCTCAAGGTGACGTCTGACCTACATAAAGTCTATGTGTCTATGCTTCGGCCATAATGTTGCGTAACTAATATGATTTATGTGTTACT
>DWJK01004013.1:0-12448 GCA_018248815.1 Croniades pieria auraria
GTACCGGCTTAACTCACGTACGTTTTTCGGGATGGCCCGACTAGTTTCGGACCTGTACGAGGTCCTTCCTCATGAGTACCCGTCGCTTGTAGCGAGTTTATTTGAGTTCCCAATCCTATCGCGTCTTCATCCACCTGCGCACGTTACACCCTGTATAATCACAATCTCATAGAGCATATTGGTGTTATATGCCATTTGAGCATTTCCATTATTTCTGTCATGAGTTTTACAAGCGAGTCATTTGATATATGCCGCGTGGAATTTGTTAGTAGCATGTAATAACTCGCAGAAGTTAACTAGATACCTCACAATAATGTACTAGCGAGGTACTGAGTACATAAAAAGCGTTTGTTTAATTTTATAATACTTTTAGATTTGTTTCAGTATAAAATTATTTCAACCGCCCTTACATCGGTAGCTAAGTGCTATACATACTGTAGGGATTGGTAAATGAGTGAGGTATTGGCAGGAGAAGCGCATTCCTCGCGAGTGTCGAGTTGATTTCTGCGTGTTGTGTAGCAAGTTCAAAGTCGACACCAAATCGTATTGTCCTGTAGATAGATAGTTGGAGGCGAGCGTGAAGCTTACGTGATTTGTTTATTGTTCTAGCTTCGTTTTGTTATTTCGTTTAACTAGTTGTAGTGGTTGGCGTTGATCCATTTTATACATGAGTCGGTTGGAATATGATTAACATGTTTTATTTCCACTTTTGCTTATGACAATTTTTACACAAATACAGCAGTTTTCTTTAATGTAACGCATTTCAAACCAGTCCTTTAGTTTTTTTTAGATTAAATCATATTTATAAATAATTTTGTTAGCAGTGCTTTAGTTGTATGATTTGTCTCTTTTACACGCAGACAACACGTGCACTGTTACAATGCTGTTATTAGGACTACGAATATCTATAAATGTTAGTCTGTGTTTTATTATTAAAATATTGTATACAGGGTGGACAGGGGATTGTGAGAATATTTGATGCTATACCTAAGCTTTCTTGTTGCGATTTTTGATCTCTAAGTTTGATTCTTCAACGCTTGTACGTGTTTATTGCCCCATGTTATGCCACCCTGTATATAATTGTATGGAATATACTAATGTCTTTCGTGTACCTGCTTGGTTGAGAGTAAATGTCAATGTAATAAACAGCTGTGTATAAATTATAATGGAATTTTTCAAAGTTGTTAAATTATTTCCTTCACCTGCTTTTGCAAAACCGTAGCAATACAAATACACATTTAAAATGGCGTGAAAATATTTGTTGCGTTGTGTAATTTAATTTTAGAGAATGCAATACATTTTTTTAGACGTTTTTATAAGTTCTGCATTCGAACTGAGAAAAAATTTAATATCATAGACAAAGGTTGTTCCAGCTCTTGGAAATAAAATCTCTTGTTGCTCTATTGTAAAAATCAGCTGAAAATGTAAAATGAGAAGTCGGTCTGATTATATAATTTTTTTGTTCTCCGTGGAGAATATTATTACATTTGTTCTGCTGCTCGTGAGCAGAAGTTATCAGTTATTTTCTTCGATCGTAAATGTACCAAATTCATAGAATATATTCCACTAAAAAGTGAATTTTCGACGAGTGTGTGCATGTAATGCTGAGAAAATTAGTTTTATAATATTTACTTCAAAAGATCTCATAGCTCGATGCTGCAGTTTAAATGATGCTTAATTATTTTTAGACAATTTCACGATTCGTTGCAACGAAACTATATGTTTATCAAAAAAAATAATAAATTGTATACAGTACTTTTTATTTGTATGGAGGTATATTTTATTTTTGCGTCATATTATGATCAGTCGTGAATTGACAGCTTGGAATATAAATGTGGCATTTTCTTATCTTATCTGGAATGTTATATTTAGTTTTAATTTGCAACTGGCGAATATTATCAAAGTATATAATAATTTTTAACTATTTATTACTAAGACTTCGATTTAGGTTACTACAGCCGATTAGCACCGTACAGTTAATTTTATATGCAGTGGTGTATAGAATAAAATTTATTTAAGTTGAATAAAAATGTTGTGTATAATGATTTATCTTTTATTTATGGGCCCTGTGGAGATGGATGTTTAATTTTAAATAATGTTTCATGGTATCAGATCAATCAATAACAGACGGCGGTTAATGGCCGAGGCTAATATTATACTTTTCTGTAAGAATACTGTATGTCTCGTTACGATAACTTAATTAGCACAAATATTTAAATTTATCACCACAGCGTGAAGCATAAAATCACACTATATGTTATATCTGTAACGCAATCACCGATTCACATTAGAACTAATATCAGTGGCTAAAAGGTGTTATAGTAATTTCATTTTATTATAGTTATAGAGATAACAATAAATAACAAGCGTTTTATGCAGAAATATTGTAAAAATTTAATTAGTCTAGAGGTGACATGAAATTTTAAAGATTCGAATTTAAAATTCTGTTTATATAATATATGCAAGGCATTTCATTAAATGCAGTATTTGTATAAAAGTAAACTCGCAGTTATATGCAGCATTTTTTGAAATAAAACTGCAAAGTAAATATAAAACTATTTTTATTCACGTGTATTTCAAGACCCATCTAATTTTCGTCCCACAACTAAGCTTATTACAATATTATTTAGTACACAGTAGCTTTTAACTATGTATTCCCTATTGTTGTCGTTTGGTGTTGCCATTTGTCATTGTTACTGCACACATCACGGTGGGCAAATTTGCAATGTATGCTGGCGTATCATCTTAATTTTAGTTATAACCCTAATATGTACAAGTCTTCACGGTTTTCGTTATCGCTGTCCTGCGCTGATAACGGCACGGGGCTGCTCCCTCTGATCTAGAGAACAGTCAAGTGGATACGACGGTCGTGGATAGTATTCATGTGACAAGTCTGGACAGCCCGTTGTGCGTCGAAGGCCGTGCGAAAGGCGACGCGCGCGTCCCCAGTGGGTTGTCCGCGCTCGTTATAGCGCCTGATTACATCATCCTGCGACAACTCAAATTCCGAGAAAAATGCTAGGATGTCGTCGATGGTGGCCCGGAAAGGGACGTTTTCCATGGATACCACACAGCCGGGCGCGCCGAAGTCTTCCAACGCCGGATCCTGCTCGTCATCGTTACGAGAATCGCGTTCGCGTCCGTTTTCAACATACCCAGACATAATGCCGCCCCGCCCTCGGCCGAATCCTCGCCCTCTGCCTCTCTCGAACCCCCGCATGCCTCGTTCGCTCCAGTTGCCTCTGCCGCGGTATCCGCCTCTTATTGAATTGAAATCCCCACGGGAGTGATCGTATCCACCTCGACCGTGATCGAAACCACCACGATTGAAGCCACCCCTTTCAAAACCACCCCTATCGAAGCCGCCACGGCCTCTGTAAGGCCCTCGAGGGCCGAATCCCCCTCGTGGCGGATGTTCGAAAAATATTGGTGGACCATTACCCAACAAACTGTCGCGCTTTATTTCCGTCGGTTTTGGACCTTCAAGAGCTTGTTCCACGACTCGCTTTGAAACTAAATTAATGGCCAATCGACAATCCTCTAAATTTTGACCATGCTTTGCTACAGCCTGCATTGCCTCCTGTTTCGTTCGAAATTCACAATAACATTCACCGGACGGAGCACCGTTTGAATCGAGCATTATATGTATTCTAGCCGGTACTGCACCCGTATCCGAAAGGAATGTTACTATACTTCTATCATTCGCTCCTCGCGGTAGACCCTTTATAAGAATACAATCGAGCATCTCCTCTTCCATATCGACAGACAAAACTCTTGGTTTAGTTATTGATCCTCCCGACATTTGGTCCCCTTGAGCAGCAAATGGAGGTCTGTTTGGCCAACTATTGGCGTTAAGCCGTGGGCCAGTAGGTCTTGGCGGGAACGCTCCAAATTGAGGACTTGGGAAAGGTGTTCCGAAATTTTGTGATTGAACAGGATATTGTGGGTTTGGATAGAAGGAAGGTACTTGAGGTTGATTCTGAGGCCCAGTTTGTACTGTTGGGCCACCTGACATTGATGCGCCCGTGGGTCCCTTTTGCGGTAACCCCTGTTCTATCGGTTGACGTCTTTGTCTTGGATCTCTAGGAGCGGGCGGATCTTCCGTTTGTCCTATATCAATAGGTGAGTCTGCGGCTTTGTCGGTTAATTTTTCTTTTTCATATTCTTCTTTGCTGACTCCTGTAATCGTAGGCTGTCGTCTTCCAAATACGTATCTTTCTTTACGCTCCATTACTAATTTGGCGTCTTCGGGTTTAACGAATTGAACATATGCTACTTTAGATCGTGTATTGCGACAATCTTTAAGCGTTATTGACAGTAGAGAGAAATCGCTAAATGTTTTAATAATTTCGTGTTCTTTAACGAAATTGGGTAGATCCGTCAGTTTGAGTACGTTAAAGGCGGACTCTGGACTATTTTCCTCGGCTTCAGCAATAACAAGAGACGGGTCTTCATCGTCATTTTCTTCGCGGAATGGAAGAAAGGAATCTACAGCCGATTCGTAAGCTTCATCATCTAATGCTTCTACAACTACTTGAGCTCCTTTCAACTCATTCGATTTTTTTTGTAAGGCGAGTTGTCTGGAGCGGGTATCGCAAAATCGTACAAAGATATTGCCAGTGCGTCGTCCCATGTTATCGTTTATCATTTTAATGCCATGCTTATCTATCATGAATGGGAAGAAACGGCGGACGTCACCATAACTGGTGTGATTGGGAGCATTTCTGATAGCAACACAACAGTCATGTTGTGGTTCGTCAAACCGAGAGGGGCGGTTTTCGCGACGGAAACTTGCTCCGCCCCGCGCCGTATTTCCACCTCCGCGATTTCCTACAAATCTACTGCCATTTTGATTTTCACCTTGAAAGGCGTTAGGGTTTCGTTTCTTGCCTAATTCCTGTAATTTATTAAATGTGTCGGTTAGCGCGGGGTCATCGAACCGACTTTCGGTTTGATTCACAATTGCCGTTGGTCCATTCTGTATTGCGCCGGGTTGCACTAACGGGATCTGTGGTGACAGAGCCATTGGAGGTATCTTACTGGGGAACTTAATGGGTTGCGTGGGACCTGAAATGTCTGAAGTACCGTCAAGAGATCGTTCCTGACTGACGTTGAGCGGGGATTTACGATCACCGCGTTTGTCGCGCCCTCGTCGCGGCGGCGATCTATCTCGCGAACGACTTCGATCTTTTCGATCGCGTTTGCGTTCTCTACGATCTCTGCTGCGACTACGATCCCGACGCCTTCTTTCTCGCGACCGTGATCTATCACGACGATCCCTCTTGCGTTCTTTTCTTTCCCTGTCGCGCGACCTCGACCGTGTTCGTGAACGGCGCCTGTCCTTGTCCTGTCTTCGCGTTCTTTCCGGCTTATCTTCATCCCTGTCGTCTTCAGTGTTTGAAGTATTTTGAGGAGGGCTGGCCATTGGGGGTGGTATTTCGATTACAGCGGGTTGCGGGATTTCTTGTGGGTTTCCAATACCGGGTATACTGAAATTAGAAAGTGGGTTCGAGCCTAGAGCGGGTGAAAAGGGAGTGATAGATGGAACAGGATTGGCATTTATAATAGGTGGTACGGACGGGACCGAGGGTACAGCGGATGCAGTGAATGTCAAGATGGGCACGCTTTGGCGTGCTGCCTCGATGACTTTGTGCATCTCCGAGCGGGAGCTCAGTAGCAACTTCACTTGAATCTCCTTGATTTTCCCGCCATTTAACATCATTCCTTGACGCGCATCTTCATCAGTACTGTAACAAGAGAGATAGAGAAGGTTAATTTGTGAACGATGGCATTGCGGTATGTGTATTTTAATGTTTATGACATATGCTGTATATTATGACCACTACATATTCGTGTTAAGAATTCGTCTACGATGCACTATTCGTATTTGTAACATGAACAGTGTCATAATATTGAACGTATCCTAAAAAACTCTAAGACCTGTGAAGTCTATAAATACGCACTCGACCAGCATGGTAGACTATGGCTTTAACTCTCTCAATCTAAGAGGAGACCCATGCCAGCAGTGGAATGATAAAATTGTCGGAAAATAACATATCATCATAATAACCTATGGATACTATTTCCAGGGTGGACAGGAGCCTCATATAAACCTTTCATACATTTTCGGTTACCACTCACGAAGTAAATTTCCAATTTTGGTAGATACATAATATTGAATATGTTCACAACACACCAAATAATAACATGTTAGTATTTAAATAATGTGTTTGTGCGTTTGTTATAGTTTATATATAGATAAATGTAACATTTGTGTTGATAATGAAAAAGTATCGAAATATATTTTAAGTTTCGTAGCAGGCAACGTCGTCCTAAATACTTCGCCAGTAAACATATAAATAGGAGGTTTGACAACTTGATAAACCTATAACCTTAAACAGACGTCTCATGGGATAAGACGCTCAGCGGGACGAATACTCCTTGCAACTTACAGCTTTTAATGGCGGTTTTAACCAGGTATTTCTATTTTGTCTTAAAGTCTATTAACATTGGTTATGTACCTTATATGAACATAATTTCAGAAGTACCAGAGACCTAGCGCAGAAAACATTAAAAACGTTGGGTAAAAAATAACCTACGACATAACGAGTTAAAAGCTTTTTGCAGCTTTTATTCAACGAGAACCTTTGTCTTTAAATTTAAGGTCAAATCCAAAAAGATGAGAAGGAAAAGAAGTCACTCCTCCGAGTCAAATTTTTGTATTAAGTTTGAAAATCAGCAACTTGGGGAAAATGTTCTATGTATTTTTAGTCAATATGTACTGATTTTTAAACAACTAGCGTCATCTGTTAATCGTCTCGGGTACTTTTGAACCTTCGTACGAAGTTAAAGAATCTTAATCTAAATATTCCTGCTCGTTTCTAAATAGATACACGTATCATTTTACTCGTAACTTGGTATTGTTTCGCTATACAATTCTCACTGTTGGATTTGCTTTCTTCCATTTCTGGAAACTTCTATGACAAGTAAAGTATAATACGCAAGAAATGTTACTATCTCACCGACGAAAAAAGATTTTTTAATGGAAGTGTGTTAACGCAAAGATCAGATGAACACTTTTTAAATTTCATCCACTATTAGGAAGAAAAATATATTTTCGAAATTGCATTGCTTTGTTTCACGATTTTCACGTTTCCCATCCCTTTATACACATATTATATACAAATGATCGATTACGACTTAATGAATCAAAACTTGTTACGGTACAGTCGCGGGGTAAATTATAGCATTGACACTGAATTTGATACCGAATACCTTTATAGTAGCGCACAGTGCAAATCTAGTCATACTTACATGAAGCCGAACGAAGAAATGGCATGTGCACCACGCGCCGACTACAATTGCACCTCTCGTTGTTTATACTCGTCTGTACGTGACTGTACACAAATAATCAACTACACCTTCTATAACGAACTAAAACCGACAATAACTACGAGGAAAGCAGGTGTATTTTTTACGAAATGAGTCCTAGAATTGTAAATATTGTCAGTGACAGTCAATCAATCCATGTTTACGACGGCAGATTCTAAAACATATATGTATGTACATAGTATGCGCAAAACACGTTTCGAACGAAGATAGTTTCATGAGATTGCGCAGGTAGTACCATCGCGTCCATAAGGTAATATTAATATGTAGGAATATTTTTCACTCACGAATTGGAATTTAATAACGACAATTTACTCCACAACTGTACTGAACGCAATGCACGTTGCAGGAGCGAGACAGTATATGCTTTTTGGCGTATAAGAACGTGACAGCAATATTTTATCTCTTTCCTCTCTTCGCTTCGATTGACGTACATCTTTCATACCTGAAAGTTCTGTTCTGCGCAAGGATGGGGACATCCGTCAGATTTCTAAGTTCTATCTGGGCGATTTATATGCGACGCCATTTTAAAAAATCTAACCTAACGTGTATTAGTTAAAATATGAACTTAAAGTTTAAATTCAAATTGATCCGACTATTCTAAGTAAATCTTTTTAGATAACCTCTTCAATTAGTCAACCCGATGTTAGCCAGCATGGCATATCACGGCCTTAACCCTTCTCGAAATCAAACAATAAAAGGGTTGACAATTATGATGATGAACACCGTTGTTATATTAATTCGTATAGGAGCTGCATATAACATTGTCACTGTTGCATATTTCAAACGATTTGTAAATGAAGTGACGTCGAAACATGCTGGGCAATTATTGAGACTTTACTAGGAGCAAATCGTCACAAGCATTTTTGCATCCGATGTTGCTTCAGCGGTTGAATTTCGAATGTATAGCTACACAGATAAACAATAGTTACGCGTATACTGTAAACACTTACTTTCACTAATCTATATGCGAGAAGCGTCATGAATTTAGCCGCCAAGCAATCTCGGTTTGGGAGTTACCCAGCTGAAGGTATAATTTAGACTGACATTTTATGTTGCAATAGTTGTTAGGTGTGCCTTTATTATTTTATACTGCCTTTATTTATTTAATAGTGCCTTTATTAAAATAACCCAACTCTACAGAGATATAAGCACTTCCGCTCACACAAATAATCTCTGAGCATTGCGCGGTTTGTTTCTAAATGTATTTTTTATCATGTAAACAAATTTCTATCGTCCCTTTCTATAAACTTATACTAACTAACTTTTTTAACAGATCTGTGCGTGTTTATGCTTTATAAAATCGTATTTTAAAGAGGCTTTTGTAAAGTCCGAAGTCGTCTAAGCAAAACGCATTTATTCACTAAAATGCGATTACAAATTATAAACGTATTTCAGGTAAGATAATCATAAAATAATCGTATACAGAGTAAACAGTTTTTTCGTTTAAACTTGCCCAACAACAAATAAACAATGTGTAATAAAAAGTGCTGATATAGACATGTAGGGGAGACCTAGGAGAGTTGTGACAAGGACGATTTCTCTGTATGTACCTATTATAATTAGCGAGCTGGTAACAACGCTTGTTTGTGGCTTACAAAACGCCCTACTCGACTCAGTGACTCAGTACCTGCCAGCGGCGCACGAGGCGCGGTTGCGTAAATATGTCTGTGTATAAAAAATGCGAAAAGTAACATTTTCTTTAAAATTTTATTTGCATTTATATCATGTCTTAGTATATGTGGATTGTTGTGTTATTTTTGTCATTCATGTGACAGTCTGTCACAATTCTTTTATCTCACTCTATTTTTCTGCTGGGCTATTTCCACAATTATTTTTATTAATTTTAGATGTTTGTTTGTGTGTTAGTAGATACACAATGTGTATAATGGCATACGGCATTCTGAATTGCTACTTTTTTAATAATAACGATACACAGAAGACTGATAGAGGAACTGTTAGTGTCGAAATCCACGACCTGGCCTTTGAAGAGGTTAGGCTAAGTGGTAAAAGTTTAAGAGATGCTGCAGCCTCTTACAATCTGAACTACATGTCTTTGTCAATATATATTAAGAAGAAAGAGGCTTATCAAGCAAACCCATTAGGCAAAGTTCCGCCTATGCTTTATATCATTCCGACTATTTGTACAGAAGAGGAGGAGATTATATTAAGCGACTATTTTCTAACATGTGCAGCATCTAATTATGGGTTTTACAACCAAAGAAACTAGAGTCATTGCATATAAGTTAGCCAAAAAGATAATAACAAAAATTCCAGAATCATGGGAGAAAAATGAAAAAGCAGAAGTGTGGCTCAAGCTGTTTATGCGACATCCCAATTCATCTTTACGACTGTCTTAAGTTACTAGCATTGCTCGTGCTACCTGTTTTAATAAAACTAATGGTGCTGTTTTTTTTTATAACTATACATGTGTAAACAAATCTAAACTTGAGGTAAAAGGTATTTGGAATGTCGATGAGGCAGGAATTACTACCGTGCAAAAGCCTGATGGGATAATTCCACGATGCGGTGAAAAACAGGTCAGTGCGATGACATCGATAGAAAGGGGAATCTTTGTTACATTGGCTTTAGCTGTAAACGCAATAGGTAATTGTATACCACTTATGTTTATATTTCCACGTACGATTCCAAGAACATTTTATGCGGGACGGCCCAACTGGTTCGGTCGGAAGAGCTAACGGATCAGGCTGGATGCAAGAGGATGATTTCCATGTTTTTCTTAAGCATTTTAAAAATCATGTTAGACACTCAAAAGAGCAGAGAGCTCTGTTGCGCCTTGATAATCATGTCTCGCATACAGCTCTAAAAAACATTGAATTCTGCAGAGAAAATGGTATAATTCTGCTCACATTTCTTTCACAGTGTACGCACAAGCCACTGGATCGTACTATTTTTGGGCCTCTAAAAAAGCAATTAATACAGCTCGCAACAATTGTATGCGAAGCAATGCCGGGAAAGTCATGACCATTTATGATATCCCATCTATCCATCGCAAAGTCTGTATTTAATGTAGTAATCATTGCAATTAATATCAGTGCTGGTTTTGCTACAACTGGAACATGGCCAGTTAACACAGACATATTTGGAGAAGCTGAATTTCTGCTAAGTCAAGTCACTGATCGTCCCAATCCAGAAGTAGAGCAATTCGTTGCCTCCACGTCTATAGCCCATACCCCATTTTTGAATAATAATGTCACTGAATCAATTGCATCCACATTTACAGCCGCTAGTCCACTTGCCTCTGTTTTTAATGTGTTCTCGCCGGAATCAGTTAGGTGATGGCAAAGAGCTCCGCCAAGAAAAAACAGCCAACCAAACGTAAAAGTAAATCTGCTGTCTTTACTGACACTCCCACGAACGATGAAGTAGCTCTTATGGAAGCTAATAGGAAGTCTAAGAATGTTAAGAAGCATGTTTTAAGCGAAGGAAAGAAGAAACCTAAAAAAGCCAAGGAGACCAATAAGAAGAAGAGAACAAGTGATGTCGAAGAAGCAGAAAATAATTGTTTTTGCTTGGTTTGCCTTGAAGCCTATGTAGACAGCAGATCGAATGAGCAGTGGGTCCAATGCATAGAATGCAAAGACTGGGCACACGTAAATTGTACTGGAGACGAGCTGCATTACGTTTGCCATAATTGTGAATCAGATAAGATTAGCATTTTGGACTGATTATAATAATATGAGTGATCTCAAAGCGATGCCAAATTTAGTTAATTAAAAGATGTATTTACTTGTTATGGGAATGTTAATATGTTGTTTTAATTGTTACTAAAGGATGATTAAAGTACTTTTTGCTAAAAAACATGTTTGATTTATTCATATTCAGTGTAATGGCATTTTTTATATCTAATAGATTAAATACAATGCTGTCACAACTTACCTCGGTACAGATCACAACTTATTTGGGTGGTAGGAGAGTTGTGACAGCGGGCGTGGTCTCTGATTTTCTTGCTTTGCTCAGAAACCATACTTCAATTAACTTTGGTCATTGTTTTGAAAACAGAAGGAATGGCCCTAAATTAATTCACATGGGTCATAACTGTGGAATCTTTCTTGAGCGAGATATGGCCCCTAAAGTAAAAACTGTATCAACTCTCCTAGGTCTCCCCTATCAGGTATGAATCAAAATGACACTCAAAACTGAAAATGTTTTCAAAACATTAAAAAGTTAAAAAATGTCCTGTATTATTCCTAAACAAAATGGAGAGATTCTCTTATATGCCATTACCCACCTTTATAGAGGGAATTTTTATCAATACTTTTATTAAGACAATTGAACAAAGGGTATCCTATCCAAATGTTAGCGCCATAGTCTGCCAAGCTGGTTAAATAGTAGTTGGCAGACTACTAGCTTTATAGAACATCCTGGAAGATTATAAGCTGTGCAGGTTTCCTCACAACGTTTTTCTTCAGTGTCGTAACAAATGATATTTAATTATTAAAATGTACAATTACTTTCCTTTACATTAGTACTTTCTACCGAGTAACAGATTTAGTTGCAAGTTATCTGACTGAATGGATAATTATTGAAGTAATAACAATGCTTTTCTGAAGAAACGGCATATTTCTCTGTTCCCTAGTAGACAAAGAATAATGTGAGTAGTGTGTCAGTTACGGTGTAACAGTGTCTACATACATGGCTCATTAGCTATGTTCTATTTATCACAGTGACTACTTCCTACAACTACCTACATATACATACATATTTTCACGTCAAGTCCCACACTGGGTAGATACAGAGCACATATATTCTTTTATTTTTCCCAATGCTGGTTTTTACCATTAATCTTCCTATTTACTGACACAAAATTATCAATGGATTTTCCAGACCAGCGGAATAGTGACACGTTTAAAGTGTTTCAACATTTTGTTTAAAATAATTTACGATTACGTAACAAAAAGTGTTGCTCGCGTTCAAACGACTGTTCACGTCCACACTCCTCTGCTTTCATTTATCTCTAGTCTTAAAATATACAGACAGCGCGGACAGACGTCCGATTTACCTCGCAACCAGGTGCGGACTGAAAACCAGTGCCGTG
>DWJK01004014.1:0-12448 GCA_018248815.1 Croniades pieria auraria
TGTCAAATACTCCGTGCTCACATTTAATTATGCATGTTTATCAATAATTGAAACTGTAACATATTTTTATTATAGCTGTTAGTTAAATTTAAGAATAAATCATGACTTGATTATAATCAAGAATATTTTAGATGGTATTTTGTTGTGTAAAACAACTAAATTGCATAAATACTAAACATTGTCGTAAAAAAAAATATATCATATTAAAATGCAGTTAATTTTATAGGTATCAACATTATAATCATGGCAATGGTTGGCTGCAGTGATATTAGATACGATACGAACTCAATTATGTGCAATGTACAAAATATATGCCGAATATGTTTAGGCAAAGATGACTGCATGATATCACTATTGGCTACCAGAGAAAATATATTGTTACTCAATATGTTTTCGTCTGTGACATCGATTAAGGTGAGCTAGAATGATATAAATGATGTAAACAACACAATTTTCATATGTTCTTCTAACTAAGTTTATTAATTACATTTGACACAACATATGTTTGATAGCCGAGTGGTTAAGAATTCAGCCTCTCACTCCAGGGGTGTTATGTTCAAATCCATGGTGGACACCTTTTTAAAGGAAAACATCGTGAGGAAACCTGCACACTAGAATTAATTAAAAACAAAAATTCTAAGGTGTGTGAAGTCTGCCAACCCGCACTTGACCAGTGTGGCTGACTATGGCCTTAACCCTCTCAATATGAGAGGAGACCCATATTCCAACAGTAGAATGGTAAATGGGACAATTATTATTATTATATATGTATAGGCTGTAATGTAAAATAAACTTTATGTACTAGATGTTTCCTCTCAAATTTAAAATAAATTGTTGTACATATAAAAAAATAAACAATTTTTTTTTTAGATAAAACACCATAACATTTTTTATAACAAATTTCATTTATATTATAGGTGCACTCAAAGGATGGCTTGCCCCTTCAAGTGTGTGGTATATGTGAGAATGAAATTATACACTCCTACCAGTTCCGTATTAAATGTAAAAAGTCTAACAGTATTTTAAAATCCTTGTTAAAGAAGGGTTCAGAAGGGTATGACATAGGAACATGTTCAAATGCAGATGTGTGGTCAGTGTTTTTTTTGTATCATCTTGTATTTTGTATGTGGTTCTGTAGCTTTTAATTAATGTTACTGTAATCCTAATGTGAATATGGTTTTCCTCGTTGGTCTAGTGATTGCAGGAAAAGCTGCTGAGCTAGAGGTCTAGGGTTCAATTTAGTTACAGTATTATAGGGATATTATAATGTGAAATTTATAGCAAAAGCACACAGTCTGGACTTTTTCATGGTGTATGGCAATAGGCTCACCCTCTATTCCATTTGACATAAAACACAACTGATATATCATAGCAGTAGCTTCCCTGGCCTAATCCTTTAGGTTATCTTATGAAACTATACTCAACAATATTAATATTTAAACATGTACAATATTAATATAATAATATTTTTTATTTAAAAAAAAACAATATTGGAATTTAAACATGTCCAATATTCCAATAATGTAAACATAAAACATTGTTCCAGTTCCGCTGCAGGTACTAATGGAGATTTAAAAGGAATAGAAAATGTAGAGAGTGAAATCAAAGCTAATGTTAAAGTAATAAACAAGATCAGTAAAGAACAAACAGATATCCAGCCAGAGACAGCCATTAAAACAGATCATGTAGACGGTAAGCATTTAGAATTATAACATATTTCCTTGCTATGCCATTTTATCCTGGTTGAAGAGAAAAAATAATAGATCTACTGACCCCATGTTGGGATACCATGGTGTTGTATGAGGCAGTTAAAGTCGGTGCTGACTGATCACAGTATGCACTTGCCTAACTAGGCACGTCTACAAGCTCTAGTTGTCTGTGGGCATCAGCATAGGTGGCGCAAGAAGTCATACTCCAAGATTCCCGCCCCCTATGTCCAGCGTGAGCAATATAGAAATAAACACAGGCTTATGTTCAGCAGTGGACTTAAGCTGATGATAATGATGTTGCAATTATAATAATGACAGCTTTCAGGTGTTTTTATCATTTCAGGATGGTAATGTTAGTAAAATTGTATGAGTAATGTTGATTTGTTAATTTTTTTTTTCATTAAAACAGTAATAGTCACAGTCCAACGTCATATTTTAAATTGTGAATATCACTGTATCCAGGTCTTAAATATTATTTCATTGCAGTGTGTGTATATTTTTAAATAAATTATCTTTTTCAATTAATACATTGACCACCATTTCAGCTATTGAAGTTGAATACTTAGAAGAGGGATTATTTGATGGTACTGAAAGTGAAAGTTTAAAACATAGCATAATCAATATTAAAGAAGAATGCAAGTAAGTTTATAGAACTCAAGAAGTAGTTTCATGGAAGATTTTATATTAATGTGCATTAAATAATTATAATATTATTTTGTTTCAGGACCTCGGAGAATGCAGATGCAGGTACATTACTTATATTATTTTCATTTTATTATCATGTTAAAAAAACAATACAAGGGTTTTGTCATAAAAATATTAAACATTATATCTATGATGTTAAGATAATAAATGTTTTCAACAGATGTAAGAAAAGAAACTGGTAAAATATATTTGGAGAGAAATTCGAAAAATGGAAAAAGGAAATATTATATATGTTCATTTTGTTCTAAGGTAATTAAATAGAGCCCTTTTATCTTACTAAGACATGTTAATAGAATCTAAGTACGATGATTACATCATAATTATCAACTCTTTCTATCATTTCATCATATCAGCATTGCATTTTTGGGCATAGATTAAGAAGAGTCAGAATAAGAAAACATGAGACTTTCATATGAAATCATGGTATACTCCATGCTGCCACATTGGCGGACTTAATCAAGTTTTATTATAAAGAAATTTGAAGATGAATACAGAAACAAAAATTTCTTCCAGAAATTTCTCAAGACGAGAACGTTGAAATTGCACGTCAAACAGATGCACGGCAAGGCCCGACATCCGCACTCGTGCGGCCAGTGCAAGGAGTCGTTCAGTTCAGAGCACGACCTGCATATACACTCTGCTCTGCACACCAAAGGCTCTGTGTGGATCTGCAATCAGTGTAATAAAGAATTTCAAGGTATATGTTCCAAAGGCAACAGAGTCTATACAGGGATCGAAAGCTGTTCTATTACACCAACCCATGACATAGGGGACATTATGGGTAGTCTTAAACCCTATTTTCAAGTGTCAATAAAAATAGCCCCTTACATATTTATAAATCGAAATATATCCGAGAATGTAATTCAACTGTATAATGCGGCAAAACAACAGTGTAGTACTGTGTCAGAGCGCGGCAAGCTGCGGCGCCACATCCGGCGGCACATGCAGAGCAAGCGACACGCGTGCGAGGCGTGCGGCAAGCAGTTTGCGGAGCGGTGCGCGCTGCGGCGCCACGCGCGCGTGCACACCGGCCAGCCGCCCGACAAGAAATACGCCTGCCACATCTGCGACAACAGGTCACTGGCAGCTCGCCTCGTTTGCACGATAGTGGACTGTTTGTGACCAGTGAGAAGTGCATATAATTGAAGATATGACTTTCTGAAGGTTATATGTGGAACACAGAAACATAGAGATGAACTCTACAATATCGTACTAAAAAAATAAAAAAATGTTACATGTTTTTTCTTTACTCATCTTGAATTAACGTGATACCTATTCATCATTACGTCTAAGCAAAGTTAGTAGCAAATGATTATGATCGCCATAGGAATCTATAAATGTACCTGAAAAAATTAATAAATTGCACATGTAATATAACAAAAAATTTAAATCTTGTATTATCTGTGGTGCGCAGATACAGCGAGAGCGCGGCGCTGGCGGCGCACGTGTCGCGGCACGCGGGGCTGCGGCCGTGCGCGTGCGACACGTGCGGCAAGAGCTTCCCGTCGCCGCGCCTGCTGGCTTCGCACCGCCGAGTGCACTCCGACCGCAAGCCGCACGCCTGCCGCTACTGCGACAAGCGGTACGGCGTATACTTATAGTCTATATGTACTTTTTAAATGTAATACCGGTTGATACATTTAAAAAGCTAACACTATCAAATATATCAGCTCATAAACGCCTGATATGTATATTAAATAACAAACCAATGTGCTGGGATTGTACCCCCCATTTGCACCTCAATTATTCTCTTTAAAAACCGCTTTTTGTACTTGTCTCTCCGTCTCTTTAACAAGTGTTCCGTATTAATCATATCCCCTTCCATGTGCAATAAAGAATAATTTCAGTGTACAATGTCCGCGACAGGTTCCGGCACGAGTCGACGCGCAACACGCACCACCGCACGCACACTGGCGAGAAACCGTACGTATGCTCGGCGTGCGGCAAGCGCTTCATACAGAACTCCAACCTCACGCTGCACATGCGCACGCACACCGGTACGCAATCCTTTATCAGCATATCATAGAATCATACATATATATCTTCACTTGAAGTCCCTCACGGGGTGGGCAGAGGGCACAGAGCCAATGTACATTTATTGCGGAATATACGTACAATAAAAGATTTCCTTGAAATAACATAATTAAACCCTTCATATTCCTACAGCTAATGGGTACACAATAGTAAAGACCTATCGTTCAATGTATGGACGCCATACATGTAAAGTAGCTGGGTCGTTAGTAAACAATCATGTGGAACTTGCGAGATAGTCCTATATGGGAATAGTAAACTGAAGCTTAAAACTCTATTTTTTTAATTCATATTTAAAATAGATCAAATGATGATCTGAAACTTTATGTTGTCTGTCACGTTAACAAAACTTTACTGATACACGTTTAACTAATATTGTAAACCAAGGCACAGCTTGTCTGCCTTATTGGTGTAGTGGTTCGATTCCGGTGTCGTGTAAAGCATTGTAGAATGTTCCTAACTTGAATTTCCCAGTAATATGACGTAGCCTGGATTTGTGCCCGGTGTATGGCAATATGATACTCCCTATTTTATGGTTGGGCGTATAGCTTAGCTGGTGACATGAGGAAGTACTATACTCCTTTACCTATCAACAAAGGAACGATTTCTCATATTTTCATTGTTCTGCTTGTACTGAATAAATATAATCCTTTTGCCCTGTTCTAGGCGAGAAGCCCTACGCGTGCGACATCTGCGAACGCAAGTTCTCGTCGGGCTCCGCGCTGGCCAGCCATCGCCGCACGCACACCGGCGAGAAGCCCTACGGGTGCCCTATTTGTGGGAAACGGTACGCATTATACTGACCCAATGATTATAACAAATAATTAAATTGCGTAAAGTTGTCACTGTATGACATAAATGAATTTTCGTATGTCATCATCGACGAATATGAAAACTAAATATTAAATATTCTGGTCATTAATGTCAAAATATATGATATTTATTTGCTTACCTTTTAATTTGAAACCGATAAATGCACCAATTACATTTTTGTACACCCTAATAAAAACTATAAATCAGTTATAAAAAGAAACAGACTGCGTCTTATTTTTTAAAATTTGAAATCTAATCTTGTTTAATATAACCAAATACCAAGTATGGGACTATCAAATATATTCTTCCGGCCCGGTGGGATAACGATCTGCGAAAGGCTGCAGGCAGAAGATGGATACGGCAAGCCGAGGACAGGGCGCGATGGCGTTCATTGGGGAAGGCCTATGTCCAGCAGTGAACTAAGATAGGTTGATGATGATGACGTGTTTGTGACGGCAAAAATCATCGAATTTTCTTATCCGTGACCTGCGGGCTCATCAGGTTCGCGCGCGTGTACTTGAGCTCGCACATGCGGCAGCACACGGGCGAGCGGCCCTTCGCCTGCTGCGTGTGCGGCAAGCGGTTCGCCAACGCGGCGCGCCTGCGCCAGCACCACCTCATACACACCGGTACGCGCCTCTTTACACTTTACACACCCTACTTCAACCGACCAATATGCCACTCGCCACTTTTTATACGCCCTGCTTCAGGCGCAATTAATACCTATCTTGTATTTATATTTCGCTGCTATGTTCAATAACCAAACCTCTAATTTGGTTTTATTCTAGTGACCGACCGAAGGTTCGGTTTCGGTTTCGGCTGAAAAACCTGTTTCGGTCAGACACTATTTTATTCTATATACTGCATATATTTTGTATGGAAATGTTTATAATGTAACACTTAGTAAATTAAAAAAATATTCTAGTCATTAGTATATTTCTTTTATTTCTCCAAAGAGTTCCAACAACTCGAGTTGAAAAAAATTTGTTTTACGGTTTCAGGCGAAAAACCTTTCGAGTGTGCAATATGTTCGGAGAAGTTCAAAACTAAAGGCTACCTTGCTAAACATTTGAAGAATCATGAATTAATAAAGAATTTGGAGAAACGAAAAGTGCTCATACTACAGCAAGTTGACGAATTTCCGCCATATTTAGTGGGAGAGAACGGCGAAATATTAAACGTGAACCAAGACTCGGCCGCGCCGATCGTGGATTGTAAAGACGACTCTGTCAAAAACGACATAACTGTGGAGGTGTCGGAGGAAATGCCGTTGCAAGTTACAGGAGAATTGATCTTGCCGAATAATGGTGATGTGAAAACAGAGCTTGTTGTAATCGATCAAGGCGAAGGGCGTGGTAACATTTGTTTAAGGGCCAATGGTGTGAACTTCGAGAACAACGATTTGAATTATGGCAACGATGTAAACTTAGTGACTGTGAATGAAGGAGAAGTCAACATCTCATCCTCCGCGATGCTGGAGGGCACCACTGTGAAACTGTATCAGTTGGACCAGAGCTTAGTGCAGATCCACACCTCCGGAGGTCAAGTCACCATCAGTAAAATCACGAGTAAAATGACAGCAAATTTTTAAATAAAAGCAATGAACAACCATTGTTTTATTTTGAAATAGTATTTTATTAATCATTATATAATTTTATCGACTATTTCTATTATTATTTATAAAGTGCTATTTGTCATCTTAGGGTAAATAAAAACACAGATTTTTAACATAAATCTGTAATTGCTGGAAAAAAATAATTTAACATATATCTAACACTAATAAAATGCGTATTGATTGTGAAATCTTAAAACCAAGATGACTTCTTTCCACTCTCATATTTTTGTATATTCACAAGCATTGAGTCATGGATATCTTTGGCGTTTCTGTTTTGTCCATAATAATCAACAAATTCGCCATCTGGATTGACCAAGTATATGATTATTGTATGATCGACCTGGAACAAAGTTGTAAGACAAAATAAATTCAAATGTGTCCTTAATTTATGAAAATTATTCCTTATGTTCATGTGAATTATTACTGACAAATATTCCTACTGATATAAAATTAATTTAATATTATATCAGAAACCAATGATGCTAATACAAAACGTGCCCGACAATTTTAACATGCCTTATGATGTTAAAATACCATTTTAATGGTGAAGTGCTGGAGTATATTACACTCCTCGGCCTAGCTCTTTGGGAAGATATAGACATGAAATTACGTTTTAACTTGCTCCTAAATCTTACAATAAATAAAAAAAAATATGTGGCTAAAGTGGCCAAATAATGGCCAAAGTGTAATGAACATGTAAATATATATTTTTAAGAGTAAATAAAAATAAAATTTTATATAAGAAATATCAAACACATTTTTTTTTCGAAATTTGTCTGAAGTAAATACTAGAATTGTTTTATTTTATTTTTTTGTAGAGAATCTGCATACTCATACACAAAATATACTCACAATATAATCATTGTCAACATCTTGGGGTCCAGCGCTGAAGTACACTCTGTAAGATTTACAAGCTTGCTGAACCTGTTCATTTGTACCTGTGAGTCCCAATAATCGAGGTGTGAATTCTTTACAGTATCTGAAATGACAAAATTAAACTTCATCTTATATTCAGGATATCCTACATCCCTTAGCTAATCTACATCTCAACAAACAGCATGGAAGTATATGAACAAATTTGATGTTTTATTATTTCTACTCTGTATAGATTACTTGATCAATTTAAACATTGCTTACATAAAACAATATATGTTTATGTTTAAAAATATTTTCGGTCTAGCAGCAGTTTTCATAAGCTTTATATACTAGGTTGTAGAAACTTCAATATTGTAGCCTCATTACTGTTAAATGTCATATTGCAAAAAAACACATATTTTATATTTCAGAAACAGTATAAAAAAACAATTTAAAATGAGAACTTATTTTATAACAATTATTTAAGTACAGAGAGTGTGGATTCCCATCATATGGCCAAAAATTACATACTAATATATTATTGGTTATCTTACTTTCCAACAAGCTCTGGAGTGTCTCTCTGAGGATCTACTGAAATAAATATTGGCTGCAAGGGTGGTACAGAAGGCATACCATCTGTAACAATCAGTAATTAAATTGAATAAATTTGAATAAAATACTGATATCTTTTACAATGAAACAGTTTTTTACTTAAAGCTTTTCCTGTACATACTATTTAAAACAATTTAGTAATACAGAAGATGTTACATAGACATGTCATTCTGGTTGCCTGGTGGTAAACAGAGGCAGTAGTGTTTAAACTGCAAACAATCACTGAATGAATGAATTTGTTGAAATCAGTGATTCCGATCCTCTAATACAGAACCTGCATCTATTAATTCTAAACACTTTGTATGGCTTTCCTAAATACGAACTTGTGCACAGACATTCAAATAATATGAAGTTATTATTATATTACTAAAATCCCCTAACAGCCTTTCTGTGAGGTAATACACTGTTGCAAACACTTGCATTGGTCATCACATTATAACAACATGCTTCACCATCATCATCATCATCAGCCTTTCTCAGTCTACTGCTGAACATAGGCCTCTCCTCCATGCTTAACAAATGTTAACAACTAGAAAAGCACATAGATAGAACAGAAATTATGCAAATAGAATTTTATACAATGGTCCTAAAAATATTATGATAGACTTTTTTAAAGCTTTAAATTACAATAAAATTGACAGCTGCTTCTTACTATGGAAGAAAATTGAAACTAACCTATTTTGCAATTATGACAATGACATACATAATAATATAATAGAGGTGAAATAGTGAAATAGGTTACAAGCATTATTTGCCACTGTTTTAGTAAGTTATATGTGCTGGTTTACAGTGGACGAATTTAATTTATATGTAGATGATCACTCACCATGTCTATTAACTACTTCAGCCAACTTTTCCAATTCATCTGGGCAAATGTCGGGACAATGTGTAAAGCCAAAGTATATCAACAACCATTTGCCCAAGAAATCTGTACTTTTCACTAATTTTCCCTGTAATTCAAAATATATATGTAACAACAAACCTGAAATTCTCAAAGGGATAATCAGAGGAATGTAGTACACTCCCAGATTTCACCAGTTAGGTTTAAGTCCCACGGAATATGTGTTAAGTCTATTGCTATACACCAGGCTCAATTCCAGACTTCGAGTCACTACTGAAAATTCTAAATTAGAAAAATCCAAAAATACCCAACCCGGGATTTAAACCCAGGAACTCCCGATCAGCAGTCGCGCTTGCAACCACTCGACCAACGAGGCAGTGTTTAAAAAATATTTGTATTTATTCTTGATATTGTATAGATCAAAGTATAAGTCATAAAAGCTTACATATAAATTTAAAAAATATATTTAGATATACAGTTACTTCAAATTTTATAGCACTCAAAAATATTCACCTCAGAGTCAACAAGCTCGAAGGTACCACCTATCTTTGCTTTGCCAAGTTGCTTCTTTCTCTCGCGATCTAATGCTTGTTGCTTTTCCTTCCTAACATACAGCATGAACGCCGTGAGTCCGCCGCCTACAACTGCAGTCGCTGCCATCGACTTCCATGTCACGGGCCCGAAAAACTTCTTAGGAACCTTTTTAGGTGGCACAGCACAATACTTTATAGTCGAAGTAGAAAATAATCGACTCAAAGGTTTGTTACTATTTCTTACAATCGAGTACATTTCTTATATAACCTAATTTGTACGTTATATTTTTAATACAGTAACTTATTTAACTTATCAGATACCGGTGTATCATATAATTCACATTTCATCAGACGAGAAATCGTTTCAATGCGGTGTGTTCCTGCTGTAATGTTGACTGTAGTCTGCAAATGAAAATGCCTTTAATATCAAAGACGTAAGGAGGAAAATTGAAAAAATAATTTTATTGTAGCAGTTGTCAATGTCACTGTCAATATTATCGGTGTCAATATTTTTAGCAAATGTAATTCTTTTATTTTTGCTCTAAGTAATATAAGTCGTACCGTCGGTTAAATATTTTTATTAATCTTTAAAACAATCTTCTAAAGTGTCAAGATACAGTTTCATAAAATATGGTAAATGTGCCTGAATAACGTCATTTTTATCAATAATGCCATAAAACAAACCAGATTTATGTGCTTGTAAATAACATGCAACGTAGGAAAAGTACCAATTCTTAAGTCATAATGTACAAGAGTCTTCAATACTAATAATATACTGAACGGAACAGTATTTTCCAAATACCAGGGTCAAATTGGGTAGACAAGGAATATAAGATATTGATAATAAATTTAGTGAAATCTAAATACCAATGGTCCTGTTGCACACTTACGAAAAAGAGCTTGACACAATTAGAGCTCTGAATTACTATTGTGATGAACCAACTATTAAGCGTCATCTAGATTTCGAAATTTTCGGCAGATCGTGCGCCATGCTAATGAAAAACGCAGGGGCGGTGAAGCCGCAACCGCAACCCGCTAGCTTAAATACAACGCTGGTTTGCAGATGCTCCCATACCTCCCCTGCTTGTTCCAATACAAGGATCACATTTACAGAAATGTGGAAGATACTTTGCGTGAGTAATTGTTTTATGAAATCCGTATTTTTTGAATATTTATTGTGATATACCGTTAAAAACTATTAAAATACCTTGCCTTGTAAATTTGAATATGACATGTAGAATTATAAAATGTGGATAACATTTTAGCATCCCCCAACATCGACCCTTTCATGATTCAAAGATGTTGACGCCACGCTGACCAAATATGGGTTGATAGACTTTATAAATCTTAAAGGGCATTAAAAAAAGTCGAAGGCGTTCAGGCTTCCTCAACATATATTTTTACCATTACAATAAATGGATTCAAACCCCAACCCCCGGAATAGAAGAATACAATAATAATCGACTCATTAACATTCCACTGTTGGAATATGGGTCTCCTCTCATAGTGAAAGGTTAAGGCCGTAGTCCGCCACGCTGGCCAAGTGCGGGCTGGCGGACTTTATACACCTTAGAAATTTTTTTTTATAAATTCTAAGGTGTGCAGGTTTCCTCACGATGTTTCCTTTACCGTTAGCAAGTGATATTTAAACTTAAAACGCACTTTTGTTAAGAGGTGCGCGCCATGGATTTGAACCCAGCAGCCCCGAGTGAGAGACTGAATTCTTAACCACTAGGCTATCACTGCTGTTTACAGAAGAATACAATACAAACTATTAATACAGGTTTTAATATCATGAGCTAACTGTTATATTTTTTGTAGTTCGCATTCTTTAAACTATCGTTGTGCCAAGTTCAAACACATGATACCTGTCACAATAGCGTCGTTTCTAATAGAACGGTTGACTATTTGTAGAGCAGAACGGATTTTGATCATATTTAAAATAGAACTTTAGCACAGTTCAATAGTCTATTTATACATTTCATTTTTGTCTGTGACGGAAGTCGAGCACCCTCTCGCCATAAAACATCATAAACATATCTAAACTGTGAAAAGATTTTTCTAATATGTGATAAGTATGGAACTTATTTATCAAATAGGTAACTTTCCTTACGTGGATGTCGGTATGGTGGTGTGCGTCTGCGCAAGAGTATCTCCCGCCCAAACAAGGCGGCGGCACCGGTGGAGGCACCAACGCCAGGAAACCCGTTCCAGAACCCTTGGTAAATCCTATTTAACAAATTTTTGCGTAACTCTATTAAATGGGTACTTGTCGCAAAATTTGAAAGACCGGAGAAGAACAAAGAATATGAACTTAGCTTACATTATCCATCTTAAACAACAAACATGGTGAAGAGTGTAGAAAAATATGTATTAACGTTAAAAGCACAGTAGTAAATATATATATTAAAATGAAAAAAGGCAATATGACTATTTCAATCACAAGTTTTGTTACATCCTATAAATACCTAACTTTAAACTATGGGCACGTTTAACTACGCAGTTGCCAGCAAACTACGAGTATACGTACGATGTGCAAGACAACACGGTGAGCTTGGACTTCGGTCACAATGAAAAGAGGAAGGACGACCGCGCGACCGGCTCTTACCATGTGCTGCTGCCGGACGGGCGCACGCAGCTCGTGGAGTACGAGGCTGGGCCCGATGGATACAAGCCGCAAGTATGTCGATAATGGATTCAACTCCGATGAATATAACACTCTAATGTCTCAATA
>DWJK01004015.1:0-12447 GCA_018248815.1 Croniades pieria auraria
CTACATACATCCTGCTAACCAGACAACTGAGAAGCTGCTGGATTCGGAAGACCCAGGAACGGAAGGAGTGGCGCCGATTAGGGGAGACCTAAGTCTAGCAGTGGACATCCAAAGGATGATGATGATGAACGAGACCACTAAAATAAATTAGGTAGATAACACCTGAACAAATATCCATCTAGGGGATCGTATTGCGAATTAGACAACAGTGCTGCCATCTGTTCCATAACAGTGCTACCACTTACAACAAATATACTCGAGTGGGAATGTTAGCTCTATATAAACCGAATGTCACAAAATACGATAGTTTTTAAAGCCATTTTAGCTGAATAACCTTTAATTTACAACATTGGTGAGATCTTAAATTTTAAAATTCCAAACGCTCTTACTAAATGGAAGCCAACTCTACCGAGTGGCATAATCTTTGCATTGTTACTCTCCGAATCCTATCGCCAACATAATCATATTATCCTAATTTTTCGATTTTAGAAATAGCACTAGCTGATGTAAACTTCCAGTAGCGCTCCGTTGATACGAAATGTTACATTAATAAAAAAGCAATCAAATCACATTAGCGCGGCGCGTGGTCGAGTAAACATGTAGCAAGCGCCCACACAACTGGTCACATCAATCGTGCCACTACATTGTAAGGCAATTTAGTTTATCTTATTTTTTATTGAATATAAAATGGCCGAGTGCGTACCTTTCTCTTATCCGATCGGGTTATTTATTGCACAAGTTTGTTTTGACCGCCTCACGTATTTTATAGGGCGAACCTTTTCAATCCCGAATTGGCAATTGCTATTTGATATATACGCTATTCTATAACCTTCCGATCTCATATTTCCTCGACTTTCTCTCCGTGTACAAGTGCTCCTGGCTTCATATTGTACCTGCTGGTTAATGATAGATTCATTTAAAAGCAATACGGTTCTATTGTATAAAAACATTATAAAAAAGATTAAGTGGACAACTAGAGTAGTGTAAATTTTGTCTATAAACGATATCGATATCTGCTTACCTCTTCAGGGATAACAGGTGTGATTTAACGGTTTTTTTAATAACGATATTAAACCTAGAATGAAAGTATTTACTTACAAGCAGGATTTAAAATTTCTTATCGGCATTATCGTCATCATCATAAATAACCCTTTTAACGTTAAAATATTGGATCCGAGTCTCGTCTCACAACGACATTAGTTAAGACCAGTGTGTCACGCTAGACAAGTGCGAATAAACCGATGCCTTTATACTTAACGCATGGGTTAGACCTAACACGTATTAATAATATTATCCAACCACAGCGGCTGACAATATATGACACATAAAAAGAAGCATCCCTTCATAATTTTAATTGAATATTTCGATGTCCCACGTACGGTGGCTGCGGTTCACAAAATTGTAATCTTCAAGGTTATAAATAAAAATATTCTATGTGTAATGTGCCCGTTTTGAGAAGTATGGATAGGCGTGTTTATTTATGAACCTTCACAAAACTGTAGGAGACTGTTTTTTGTGGACAAAAAATGTTTGCTAAAAATTATTTTTTTTATACAAAATAATGAAGAGGTTTAATCTCAGACGTACTCGTATTACTCACTAAAACGTGACACATTTTCATATTTTTCGTAATAATATCTGAAACAAATGCCGGGGACATGTCACTCCACGTATAAATGGCACATTCGTCGATTTCCTTATACTCGTTCGACGCACGCTCAGGTGAGTAACACATATTATTATGACCAGTGGTTTACCGTATTTCTTAATGATTTACAACGATTTCCTCTGACACACGTTCACAAATTCATGAAGGGCGGCATGAATGAAATATTAACATTATTGTCTAGTTTGTGGATAAATCCTTAAAACCTAATATTTTAAACCGCTTGTAAATGACGATTTACCGTTAACTAGCCGCGACTGATACCGCGTGTATCTCGCTACCGTATTTATTTTTCGTGTTAATGGTAGTCGTCATAAGTCACCTGTATACTACCTTCGTTTAAAAAAAGAAGAAGTTTTGTACAAACCGACATCCCTCATTTACCAGTTGGGATTCGATTTTTAAAAACTATGATTGGGTTTATTTTTGTACTTAACTAGAAACTAAATGACCGCTCTTGAGGTAGGTATGTACACAAAGTTATGCTTATCTTGAAATATTTGAAGCAAAAAAACTAATAAATACGTTATTATAGGTCATACAATAATCATACTTAAAAAACTTGACATTAAACATATTTGAAAAAGCATCTGTCTCATTTGGAATACTCATCAGTCGCAGATCGCAGAGGGCCGGCCGCGAGCCACGAGTATGTAAAAAGCGAGAGAATAATGCGAGAGATTACAAATCATATTCATTTTGCGGAACATTCCGCTTGATAATGACGGATCACGAGCGAAGGGCCGCCCGGCCTCGAAACACGCCCTTACGGCCCCGGGAATAGGCGTCAATGTAGTGGAAGGACCCTTTCGACTGAACGACAATGCTGAATCTTTTATTAGTTTCGTGAATGGAGGGCCAGTTGACATAACCGTCGTCGACATCTGTTGTGATATTACGCCATCTTTTCCTGGGCGCTGTTCCATCGATCCTCGGCTGGAGAGCACCACTATTTTTGTACACGTGGAATATGTAGGGCCGAATTGGATCCGACGTAATACGTGCCGACGGAGGGAAATGCTCGGCTGATTCAGCGAATGTGAATATATTGTGTGTCATCAGAATGCGCGTATTACGTACCAGTATCGCGCTCGCAAGCCGATAACTGAACTGAAAAAGTTTTGCCGATAACCATCTCTGAATGGACGATCTAACTTTTCCAACTGTACACTTTGAAGCTGTCACTGTAAACTTTGTAAAAGCTTCTGTGGGTTGTCCAAAATCGTTTTGTTTTTGTTGTCGCAACGTTTTTAAGACGCGTGATACTACTTTATGAATCCGTGTTTCTTTGATAACGGTTTATTAATATTTTTAATATCAGACTGTAGCCAACCTTAAATTATTTTGTTATATCATACGAAATGATATGGCATATGAAATCCCTAAATATGATGTTGACAAAGCTCAAATCGGAACTTGTCCGCCCGCCATAGTTCCCGAACTGAAACTGTAGCAAGTATGTGGGTGTTATCGCCGATGGCTATGCCGTTTCGGCACTGATGCTCAGACAATCTCTGAACACGTAAACCAATGCCTAGTGAGATACTACATTCCTATTCGAACGTTGTTTTTATAATTGCTGCATAACGGCATTGAGATTTAAATAACGAATATTTTTTAAGCAGCCCTCGCTGCCAGGTACAAATGTCTCAACTCAAACGGAAATAATCGGAGGCCTAAGTGAGTTCAGAGAGAGCCTATTTTATGGTTATCAGACGGCTGATAAGCCACATATATACATATGTACATATTTACATTGGCATTTTTTACAATTTACAATTTAGTGCTCAATTCTTCTTTCTCTTCTTTTCAATTCTTTCAAACAGACGTCCACATGTCGAAGTGTTATCTTTGCGTTAGGTGATTTCTCGGCGGCAGTGACTCCAACACTAAACATAATATTTTGATCCACTTCTTGAACGTTAACGACTTTATTTATCAGCAACCTTCCTACATTTTTAATACACTCAAGTTTCATCAAAGCTGATTAATTACTATGACTGATGAATTAAGGGCACCTATAAAATAAGGTTATTATAACAAAACTTACACGTCCGCGGGCTACGGGCTAAGTAATTAATCTTGTTCTACTTAAGACATTTTAAAAAATTCGTTATTTATACTAGAAAAAATAGTTTTACATTCCAGTGTTTAGCTGTACTTTTGGCCCTTATTAATCGGCTTAGAACCGAGATAATAAATTCCAACAGTGCGAAGTGTACCCAAACAAGTGAATAATGTAATGAAATAATGCTATCTTTTTATAATGACATAATCATAATGACATAATCAACCTTGTTATCGTTCTACTGTTGGACATAAGTTTCCTCCCAGATTGAGAAGGACATGACATGACAGAACGGCCATTGCCGGCCCCGCTTATCTAGTACGGACTTTGGCGGGCTATGATATTGTTGGTAGGTTCGACGTATCGTTACCGAATGTTAGCAAATGGGGCAATTTGCCCTACATAACATACCATAAAATCATGACAACTTGGAGTGGTTTACCTCAACCAACTCACGATTTTATCAGATGTACAAGTGGTCTAGATGGCACGTCCCTACTATGTTTAAGCGAATATAATCTGTGTGCGAATGTGGACTTGTTTGCTTAAATAAAATATTGAAAATATCAATCATGGAAGAAACTGTAGTTAATAATTATAATGTCTTGGGACAACTGACATGACCATACTATCTGAAAGTAGTCCTGGAGAGGGCATTAAGATAATCAGGCGAATACTAAGATGCGGTAAGAAGCGACTGAACACGGAGCTGGCCAATGCTCTGCGTCATTCTGCTTTATAGATGCACGAAGTTCATAATCAAAGGAAGTCTTACAGAACCGACTTTAACGAGTCGGGGCCGCAAGCCTTTTAGTACTAGGTATAGTTAAGTACACTTACATCCCTTTACACGAGTTCCTTGCAGCTCAAATTAGGATATTCTACGATGTACGTAGCATTGAGATATTTTGTACCAGATGCATCTACATAGTTAATAATGTCGTCTTGCAATTTTACAATTTACCAAAAGTAGCGTTAGGAAGCCGACCGAAAACTATTACTCCAGAAGTATTTTGGTTGGCCAAAAAAAAACTACAGGTTTAATTTAAATTTTTGTACTTTTATAATGGTTTCGGACAGATTAACGTATTTGCTCTCTTCACAGTAAAACTGATGATCACTATAAGTCTACCTTCCTTTTATAGCAATAGTCGTAGGTTTCAAACCAACTGTTACAGAGCCAATACAATATCTATTTATCAAATATTCTTCAATTTAGGTACTAGTAAGGTATTATTTAATTATGTTTATAATTATTAGTCTTGTGAGTGGTGTGTAACAAAAGATTTAGTTGATACCCGCGACATCGACTGCGTTGCGTACTATATTTAAAATGTATTTTATGTGCTGAGGATAAAACATTCAAAAGATTCGTAACAAAGTTTGACAAATTAATTGAGTTGCTTAAACGCAATACACATTCAGACGGAGTTGTTTTGCATATAAGGTTATAGACTCAATATGGATAAATGAATACAATTAGTAATTTTCATACTGTTTGCAAACGTTTCCATGCACGTCTTTTTAAAAAAAAAATTATGAGCATTTAATATTATTATTATTACGTATACACAACATACCATAATTGTTACAGCGTGACACAATAATTCAATTCCCTTTCTACTTGTTGAGAAATAGCCAATAAAAGCCGACGTCAAATCGAGCCGTAGTTAGGGCGGGAACACATGGCGCACATTAAAAGAAACGACGTATGTGAAGTAAGGTAGTGCATTTCATGGTCCCTTTACGAGGTTTAATAACTCCTCATATTGCTTTGACCCTGACACCTTGTTAGCCCAGGAGTGACCAATTTTCGCGAGTCGTTCGGGCGTTTTTACGGATTTCCCGCTGTTTTGTCGTAAAATCGTACGAATGAGATCTGAACCGACTGGATGTCAGTAAAGATGGTGACTCAGATACATTTTTATTGCGGGTCAAGTAACGTCTTAGCGTCCGAGTACTAAATCTTTGATGTCTGAATTAATAGTATTTTTTATTTAAAGCTGGCAACACATTGGCAGCTCATGTGGTTACAATTGTCTACTGGCGGCTATGTTTCATAACACATTATTTTCGGTGTAACGATACCACTTCATTCCGTCTGTACAGACTCGATAAAAAGGTTTGAAAACCAATTTATTTGAAATTATACATTTCTTTTACATAAATGCTATACCGAAATACTTTATCATTAGTACCAGTATTTTAATACTGTAAATAAATTCTTCCTGTTTATTTTATTCAACTACGACAAGCTTGATTTCTTGGAAGAATTATTTCTTCTAACATTTAATAATGTATGTGTGATCGTTAAGACTAGATTCTAATTTTAAATACATACCAACTAATGAAACACACATTGTGCATATTAAATATAAGTATTTTAAGGTTATTTCTAGCCATTGTAACAAACTTATATTTGTAGATCTTTTAACGCGTCCCCCTGGCGCCTGGCTCCTTCTCTAATACATTAATCCATACTTATTATAAGGATGGTAAAAACTTGTACGAGGTAATGTATACAACTGCTAATGAAGCATGGCTGGAGTTGGACATGGGGAAAATTGTTCTAAAAACATAACATCTCACAGTGATTCTCGTAAAGGTAGGCAGAGTTGTTTAGTACACTGCTAAGTTTCACCAGTTACGTTATTTGGATATTTTGTAAGTAAGATTTGTATTTGTAAGTAAAAGACTTATTACTTTGTCAATGTTGATGAAAATTAAGAAATAAAATGTAAACAATACAGATAAGAATAAAATATATACAAGATAACATTCACGGCCGGCGCCAGCATGGCACGTACGGCGTTGCGCTGTTAAATTCGGTACGTACCTACATCAAATTACGAAATGGAGTTTCAGGTGTTACATTTTCACAGCTTTACAGTCGAATCAGTTTTCATGAAATGTTGTATTATAGAATTGGGATCATACGAAATGTCTACATATAATGGTTATAAAAACATACATACAGTCATCAATGTACGATCTCAATATTCATGGCGTTATATTAAAATATGAACAAGAGACTCGACAACACCGCTGTACATTGAGCACCGATGCTCAACCTGTTTTCGGACTTAAAATAATTTCAGAATACTCTGGTTTAACCCTTTCATGACTTTTTCCCGCTCATTTCTTTTGTGGTTTTTTTTAATATTCTTGTGGTACAATTTACCAGGTACAGAACACATCGTTTGTTGAAGCATATTTGCTGTTAACAATCTCTGCCATACCTCTATCGTGACTCTAACCATGTACAGGAATTGTGAGGTCGCCGTAACTGGGGGTGCGGTCTTTTTGGGACTGCCATATTAGAGATTTTGCTATAGATAACGAGCTTGACAGTTGGTACATAGTTAAATAGGTAAATAGTTCGTGTTATGAAGACTCTACGCTCTTCTACTGAAATGAGCTCTCTCCCAATTCTCACGATTCCCTGAAATTGGCAGCAGTACAATACTAAGCCGATGTTACACAATTACTGGTACGCGTTAAATCGTATATAAACAAATGTATTTTTGGATTCGAGCGAATATTATTATAAGGAGCGAATGTGGGCGAATATTATTACAGCATTTGTCTAAGGATATGTGTGTTGCAATATTTTAACCGTAACACTGTAGCTATCCTGAGTTTCATTATGCATTCTGATGAAATATGCCACATTAGGACACAAACCGTTCTATCTGCACATCTTATTCAATTGTACCCATAGTCTATAGTCTATAGCCCACATAGATCGCAACCTCACAATAGGGGACCTGCATTGCATACTATATCACAATCGTAGTCCACTATTAGCCAAAGTCAAAGTCGAAATATATTTGTTGTTATTTTTATTATAGCTTTATGTATGTACATAACAAACTATCTATATTTATTAGTATATATTAGTATTAGATATGTTTTTTGAGTTGCTAAGTCCTACGTTGGATAGTCGTACAATATTTCTATTACTAAAAAATCGATTACTAAATCAAATAATGTTGTAAGTACAATGTTTCTTTAACTAAAAATAATCGACTGCCTCGTTGGTCGGTTGCAAGCGCGACTGCCGATCGGGAGGTCCTGGGTTCAAATCCCGGGTCGGGTACTATTGAATTTTTCTAATTTAGAGTTTCTAGTAGTGATTCGGAGTCTGAAATTTTGCCCGGTATATGGCGACAGGCTCACCACCTATTACATGGGACTTAAACATAACTGGTGAAACGTAGTTGAAAAGTGGACGTGTACAACACTCCTCGGCCTACCCCTTCGTGGATTACAGACGGGATGTTACGTGTTAAAAAATAGTTAATCGGGATAATTATAAGTACAACTTAAATGTATAAATTCGATTATAAATAATAGCTTACTAGAGTATATAGAGGTCAAAAGGTATTTTCAAAATATGTATTCTATTAAGTGGGTATATTTCTATATATTTATTTTATTTAGCAGTGATAGCCTAGTGGTTAAGAATTCAGCCTCTCACTCCGGGGGTGCTGGGTTCAAATGCATGGCGCGCACCTCTTTACAAAAAGCGCGTTTTAAATTTAAATATCACTTGCTAACGGTGAAGGAAAACATCATGAGATAACCTGCACGCCTTAGAATTTATAAAAAAAAAAAATTCTAAGGTGTGTGAAGTCCGCCAACCTGCACTTGGCCAGCGTGGCGGACTACGGAATTAATCCTCTCAATATGAGCGGAGACCCACATTCCAACAGTGGAATGTTAATGGGTCGGTTATTAATATTATTTATTATAATAAAATATTTATATACAAACTTTAAGCAAATGATTTATATATTTCCCAATGACCTATTATTAAAGTAACAATATTTATTTTACAACAAAACATTGTATTATTCCATTGTGGGACTTAACGTAATTGGTGAAACGTGGGGGTGTACTACACTCCTCTGCCTAGCTCTTCGGGGATTACAGGCGTGATGTTACGCTTTTTTATTACAAAACATGACTTAAAAATACTTATATATAAAAAAAACGCTAAAACGTTGCATGTTTAATATAAAATCTATTACGATCTGACTGAGAATGTATTAGTCATTTCTGGACAAAATTTTCACCATCATACATTATTTTGATGTGTTGTCATTGTCATGACATAGGCACTGTCAACACCTCCATACAGTGCGAGGAAGATTGATGAGGCTTTTCTATCGGATGCCGAGAGGAAGCCTTGCTTTTATCCTTCTTATCATTCATTATATTTCTATGCGTTTCCCCATAGTTTCTAGCATTATATATATACGTTTTACGTATATTTGCAAAGGGTTATTGAGATTGGTACTGTTTATTCTCAATGCGAGCGTTATTCTCGATGCGAGCAAAAAAATATAAATTAAATATATAATAAAATCTATATAAAAGTTTGTATAATTATTTATTCATTCGTTTTTTTTTCCACAGAAAAAACGAAATACAAAGTTTGTAAATTATTATGTGTTATGAATATAGTTTCGGAATTTTAAAACACCATGTTACCGTTTTACTATTAAATGTTACGTGAGTTAAATACTCACGAAACATTTGATTAAATATGTACCGGCTTAACTCACTTATGTTTTTCGGGATGGCCCGACTAGTTTCGGACCAGTAACTAGGTACCTACTGTATTCTACATATTCATCGGCCTGTCTCAGTCCGATACTGAACAGGTCTTCAGTTTGCACTTTACAGCCTTTTGCATATCATTCATCCCTAGTATTCCAAATAGGGTTTAACATATGTAAGAAAAAATATCATAATTATTGTTTAGATATATCTTATTTACACAAAACTGAAAAGATTTTTTGTAAAAGCTTGATAACGAAGCAGTGAAAATGTGAGCATGTGAGCAACCTGGAATGAAAACACGAGTACCGTCAAATTTTTTATGTAAACTTCAGAGAACGGTATGTTGAGTTGTTATCTTATAAACAGAAATTATAGATTGATAGGTCGATCGACCTGACGTTTACTATTTTAAATCATCAATTTCTCTGCTACGCCCAATAAATTAATAAAACATCGTGGTGTTCGCTGGAATCTAATTTCCCATGCTTCAAAGCGGCGTGAACGTATCATTAATCGACTTCAAATACTATAATCATTGCATGGATTTTCACTCATACTATTATTGTATGTAGTTTTGATACTGCCTAAAATTTCTGTATGTAGTATAATAGACAAAAGAGTATTAGACCTGAGAGCTTACTAATTTTTAACTGACAATCGGACTTTGTGATGATCTGTAAAGCCCAAAATTATTGTTATCTGCTAAGGGGACTGAGGATCTGGAGTTTGTCAGTTATGTAAAAAACTTAACAGACCATAGACATTTACATGAGCAGCGTAATATGACATTTAATTAACAAAATGGCTTGTTACTTAAATTGTCTACAGTCAAATTAATTTGAGTAAATTCTAAATGAGAATTAACTGAATATTAGTTAAATCTGTAATGAGTTTTTCGAGTAATATTTGCTATTTTAAATGGCTGCAATGCGTTTAAATTTGCGAATAGTAATAGCAAAAAAGAAAGCTTTAATATTGCGGTATTTGCTAAGAACATAATTTTTGTCGCAGATTTTTCGATTAAATTATTTGATTACCAAAATCTCGTTTATTAAACATATTATATGTATGAGCGCGTAAAAATGTCGGCTGTGAACAATGTTTGTTTTTTGTCGTTTGTAACATTGAGCATACAAAAGTGAGGTATTGAACACGTCGATTCACTGTACGGTTTCCGATCCACTGATCGCGCACATCCGATTTCCTTTGTACTGCTCTCGGATATAGGATTCATTACGACATCTGTGATGCCACTGTATCATAGCAGAGCAGTGTAATCATAACAGTCTATCATAATGATGACCGTAAATCGTCAGTTGTACTGGCATGTAACACCGCTTTTAACGATTAAAAGTATGCTCTATTTGTGGTCATAAAACGTTAAGAATTTTTGTTCTTTCGTTCATTTTTAATGATAAGTATGGCTGGTTGTCTTTTTCGCAAGTGCGGGAAGTATTAATGTATTAAAAAAGATATACATACATAAATACCATATTTAATATACAGCACGGAGAATTTAGTTGAAATACCATTTATCCGTTATACATACTTACAAGTAACGGGAAAAATAAACTAAAAATCGATCGTAACAGGCTAAATGTTGAACACAATAACAATAGAAGGTAAGCCTATGACATAATTGATTGTTATCGAATCAACAAATACATAAATACATAACAAAGGGGGTTCATATAAAAACACTGGCAAATAATAACGTAACAATAAACGTTAATAATAACCACTAATAACTTATTCAATGTATTAAACCACGGCCATGTAAAGCGGAGTCTCACGCGAAGTATATTTCTGGGGTTATTCTGGTCGGCGGGGGACAATTTGCCGTCATTAGTTGCGTTCAGACGCTCAAAAATAGTCCCCGTCCCCCACACCAATTGAGTGACAGAGGACGCTCTCAACAAGTGTATCCGGTACACATTACAATGGTGTTTAAGGCCAGTTGGATGGATACATTGTAACAGCGGATCCGAAAACACTTTTATATGCTTTGCTCAAACTCTTTGTATTGGAATGTCACTGTTAAATATTAGTATTTATTCGTATGGCCCGTTTACGGTGTGCGGTTTGTAGTGTAGTACAATCCTACTTTTCACTGGTTATATTTACGTACCATCATGGAATGGGTGGTGAGCTTATTGCCATACACCGAGCGCAATACCAAACTCCGAGCCGCTATTAGAAATACTAAAAACTTTAAGAGTGAAAAATCAAATAGTACCCGACCCTGAATCGAATCCAGGACCTCTTGATCAGCAGTCGTGCTTACAACCACTCGCCCAACAAGGCAATCTAATTTTACGTGATATTTAAATGTTATCCATATATTATCTACGTCTTATCGTAAAACATGAAAACTGTACTTATGCCACGTACAACAGCAGTACAAACACTAAGATTCAAAAATAGAATATATCTCCCACCCAATAGTGAAACAGCGTGAGATGAGTAATTAACAATTATAACTAAAATAACTCTAGTTTACGTGTAATCGAGTGTGTTAAAAATAGTCCTTTCGTTAGCAAATAGACCGGGATAGAAGCAACAAATATATCCTGTAAATAGGCCGAGGTTAGTTCACTTATTGTTACACTAAGGTGTTACATGGAGTAGGGGATTACTGGTTATTGCAGAATATTGTTGGGTAATAACGGGTTAATAAGTACAGGGATAGTCTAGACACCCACTAGTTTTGGGAACTAGATTTGGCAATAAATTTATGTGTCTATACTTTATATTTAGGCTCATAAATGAGTTTAATTCAATAATTAAAATGTTTATAACGGCCAAAATATTTACCTCGCATTTTAAGGAAAACTCAACTGTCGCTTTAACGAATTGTCACCGAATAAACGTCAAAAATATTTTTATAACCATATGCTATATAGACTATCAAAAATGTTCACTTTTTTATTCCGGAATATTCATTACGGCTATACAGGCTTGCATTAAAATTTGCTATTATGGTAATTTTGTTTTTAACCATTTTTATTTCGGCGAACTACTTAGGATTCATAAAAAAATAATGGAACTATTATTTTTATTTTTGAGCATATCTTAAAAGTGGTTTTATGATTGAGTATCACTTGAATATGTAGGCTGTTCGTATTGAAATTGAGAAAGTAGAAAG
>DWJK01004016.1:0-12442 GCA_018248815.1 Croniades pieria auraria
ATTACGAGACTGCATTGTATCAGAGTGAAATGAAACCTTATTTTTTATTTTATTAATAATCAATTATTGTTTATTTAATTAACACAATAATAAATTTATTATATTAGGTCTTGAACATCATCAGCTCATCTCAATCCACTTCTAAGTTTGACCTGATGAGTGACCTTGTATAGTTTTAAATGGAATTTATGCCTAAGTCCCCACCCTGGGCACGGTAGATGAGGAACAGATTTTGGCCATTAGACATTACTATTCGAGACAAGGGTGAATGAGCACTGTGTAGGGTAACGTGCGACATCCTGGGCATCATCAGCTGAGATTGTGGTCAAAATCGAACCTATTGCTAAATAGTAATAATAATAAAATAAATTTATTAATAATAATAAAGTTTTATCACGCCTGTAAGCCTGAAGGGATAATCAGAGTAGTGGAGTACACTCCCACATGAATAATAATAAGAATAAAACTGTAATATCACGCCTGTGATCCTCGAAAGGTTAATCAGAGGAGTGTAGTACACTCCCACGTGAATATTAATAATTTTTGACCGTTTTTATTTCACTCTGATGCGGCCATTATTGTTTTTTAACAACATGTCGTATCTTCCATGTTTACATAAGCCAATCACTAGGGTCCTTAGACGCCATAATATATTGTAACGAATGGTATGTACATTGTAGGGTTAAAATATATACGGGGTTGCCAGCGGTCTTGTACTGTGACAATAAAGGTCGTTTTCAAAAGTTGAGATGCTGCAAATTTCAACATGATCGACCCATTCGTGCAGCGGTTATTGGTTCTTCTTGGGTTCGATTTCACTCACAATAAATGTTTGTGTGATTACCGCAAGTATTTGTTCTATGTCTGCGTGTGAAAATATCTAAAAAAAATTAGTTATAAATTTATGGGTATATGTAGTTTACCGGCTATCTGTTACCATAACACAAGGTCTCATGATGCTCGCCTTGGGATCAGATGTCTGTGTGGAGATGTCCCAATATATTGTTATTATTATTCAATAATTCTGTCGTTCGATTTGTTTTCGATTTCGTCGCGGTTGGGGTAATTGCATGTTATACCCGTTGGGATATATGTTCAGTGTTGCCAGTGTGAATGTTTTCACTGTTCTAAGACAAGTATCTGATTGGTATGTTAGCCAAAATAAATGTTTGGTTGTCTTTGAGTGTTTAAAAAATGTTTTGTTTTTTTCTTTGTAGGTAGTTTTAATATCATGTTATTTTTTTAAAGTCTAACCAAATTCTACAGTTGAGGGTTTGAGATCACTTGTCTCTCCTAGAGACACAAGTGACATTGTGTTTAGGTGTTATGTTCAATCAGTTGCTTTTTCCCAACCGTGGGCAACTTCTGGGAGCACTTCTCTGAATATCGTGACGTAAACTATCAGTGTGAAAGAGATAGCTATGTATGACGATGTTAATACATTTCTTTTTTAATTTTTATGTCCTTGTCTATGCTCGTGGATGTGTTTATGGCTCTCACGACATAGATAAAGTCATTGTGTGGAGGCTTTTGAAGATTTTTCTACAGAGTTCTACTTATTATCTACTAAACCGAGGTGCGTGTACGAATGGCGACACGTCAAGTCTGTAAGAATAGAGATATCTGGCACTCGGTGCTCTCTGCTTACCCCGTACGAGACCTGGCGTGAGCGCATAATAATAATAGTTATTGTCAAAATATAAAACCGTTTACTAATAGATGTTTATTGTCATAGTACAAAACCGTAAACTTTAACTGTGAATAGTAATATATAATTATGACGTAAAAATTATTTAGCATATAGATGTCGGTATTGCGCGCTAGATAGGTGCTGTAGGGGTTACATAGGGGCCGGTATATAA
This sequence comes from Croniades pieria auraria, assembly GCA_018248815.1. Lineage (NCBI taxonomy): Eukaryota > Metazoa > Arthropoda > Insecta > Lepidoptera > Hesperiidae > Croniades > Croniades pieria. Next base: position 1,863 of record DWJK01004016.1, read on the forward strand.
GGGTCCTTGCACATACCGACAGCACAGGATCTTAGATCTAGATATCAGGATCCTAGGGTCTTGGATATCTTTAGGTCTCATATAAAATAGAACGTTAGCGCATTTCTATAGAGTCTATTTTTGCATTTCAATAGTTTTATGACTCCATTACAATAAAATGATATCTAAAAATGGACTTTATGGTAATGTGTTCCATTTCTGTTTTATATGAAATTAAAATCTGCTCATCTCTCAGAGTCGGTGTATTTAAAAGGACTTAAATATTAATAACAGTTTAGTAAACTTTTTCATCCGATAGCCACTTTTATAACGCCAATATTGAAACTGACAAATGCCCCCGAAATAAGTTTGACAGTTTAAATCGAGATCAGTCTGTCTCGTTTTCGTTGTCACAAATGTGTTTTTCTGTCATAAGTTTCGGTTAGTGTCTCGTCATTATCGAAAGGTTCGTGAATCTATTTGTGGAGGAGTTATTTAGTTCTTTATCGCGTTCATTAATAATATTTATTGCAAAAAACCATAAAATTATTGTTTTAATGAAAAATCATTCTTTAAAATTGAACATGGCAGAATGCGGTACTAGTCGCCGCCATTTTATTTAAATTTCACTTTGACGTTGCATAGTTGCCAGTTTATAAAATATTTTTTTTTCCCAATTGTCTTGATTAATAAAATCGGCCAATCGTTCTTTACAAGTAGCGATCGTATGAATGTTTCAATTTTATGACTGATTTGAAGCCAAATAATTATATACATACATTTTGAAGTCCATCAATAAAGGTACAGGAGTGAACATAAGTAACCGAAAATATATACGGAATGATTGCTGTTTTTATTTAATCTGTTAGGGTTTTACGCACAAAAGTTTTTCTTTCGTAACCGTGTTTCTAGCTACAAAAATTGTTGAAATACTTAACTATTTATATTAATTTCTTTAATTTATAAAATTGTCAAAAGTAAATTTGTATTTTGAAAAAGAAATCATTGATTTTTTTAAAGATTTTTATCAGTATTCATGTAATGCATTTTTAACAAATAGTTTAAGTGTTTATTACAGAAAATCTACGTGTCTCTTTTTGTAATATTTCATCTAATATGGAGAAAAAACTGTGAAGAATATTACTATAATATGAAGGACAATTTATATTGAGTCATATAATATTAAGGACGGTGAAATCTACTTTTGGTCAAAATTGAAGTATTAACGTCATTTTGTCAATCTGTGAACACAGTTTCGGTGAAGCGATACCTCAGGTGACAAATACGGCAATATGTCACAACAAATAATATTAAATATAAAGTTTATAACAAACCCGGCAGTATCCTATAGCCGTAGTCATTCTTATAAGCTGTTTAAAAGTGATAAAATGTTGTTAATATATGCCATAAAAACGTACTTACCGTAGTAAACATATTTCTCGTAATATATATTTGTCGTTTTTTCGTCGTGGGTATTGCCGCCTTTGTTATTAGATGAGTCACTATATATGCATAAGAACTAATTGCGTCAGTAATACACGTATTTTAAACTATCTTTTGATCTCTTTATATGTGTTTTTGGTTTAAAATATGATATGTACACTGTGGATTATCGAAATATAACAAATGTGTACGGTACAACTCTAAAGACAGCACCTGTCAGTCGCTGTTGACGTAACATAACGATGTTGCTACACGGAAAAATATGAATTATCGCGGTTGGAAGCGACGTTTCGTTTGGATGGTAGGTTTGTTCCATTTTCGGATAATAAATCAAAGTAATTTTAATTATAAAAAAGGCTTGCATTTAATGACACCATGAAGATTAGTACGTTAATTTACATTTCCAGATTGTGCATATATAAAATGCTGGCAAAGCTCTTCAGAAGAATTTATCTCAAGTTGTTTTTAATATGTGATGCTTTTTTCAGTGTTTTAAGAAAGTTTAAACCAATGGTTAAAATCGCTGTCAACGCGACTGATTGTTGAAAGGGGCAGGTACCATGTGAGTGGTTGTTGAGATGATAGATTGATTACCTGTCAAAACTTACCTTTAAATGTGGCAACAATTAATTTTTTTTATAAGAACCCATCGTACTATAGTATTATATTTCGACGTCTTAGTGGTAAATGTTAGGTGGAAAATTAGGGCACACGAAATTAAAATTGATGTATACGTAGAGTGTAAATGAATGGGAATTAATGTAATTCCGCGAGGGTAATATTATTACTTGGACGTGTTGTGGAAAATTTTTAAATATTAGCTGTCTCGTAACGTATTCGTAGATGATTGTGACTTGTCTTGTATCCCGTTTCCCGGTTTATTACAAGGAGCGTTTTGTGTTAAAGTGTGACGGGATGAAAAGTGTCAATGGAGTAGTCGCATAGGAAAAATTTTCCTTTTTTTTTATTTGTCACGTATTGTGAGAAAAGTACTTGCCGTATATGGTTTTGATTTAAAAAAATTAAAGCGTCACTTGACTTCTTTCTGTAATAAAATGCAAATAAAAATATTTAGCCTGCGGCACGGGAATGACAGAACAATGAGAATTAATAGAGATTGTTTTTTGTATCAGACAAAAGTAATTAATGTTGTAATACATATGTACAGATATATTAAAAGTCATACAATCTTTTGACACACTTGGGAATATATGACACTGATGTATATTATTTAAAAAGATGAACATTCGACTTAAAAATAAAAAATGGATTAATGGCATTTTTGCTATATAATTATTTATGGTGTTTACATTGTAGTTGTAATAAAGAGGATGCTCCGCCCCCTCCCGTGTATCTACCAGTGGAATCTAGGTGGGTTTTTGTCGACCTCCCTGCAGGGAAACATCGAATGTTCTAGAATCGTTTGGAAACCTTCAATATTGCTTTACTATCATAAACAATGTTCAATCAGATACCTTAAACTCAACTGAAAACTTACGTAGATCCCAGGAATGGTAAAGGATCTCCAGGACAGTATATTACCACTTCACAAGGCTACTACAATCAGTCCAATGTGTCTTCCAGCTGTTGTTGATCATGCTAAATATTTTAAACTTCAGAACGAAACGTGTTCCCACCTTTCTCTCGTAGATGCACAAGACTCTGCTAGAGTCTCTGTCACCATATAACATGGAACGATGGGCGGGTGGATAGGCTTCATTCAGGCATACATGCTCTGTCTTACCGTTCTCCATCCCCCTGCATTATCCTAAGTCCAGGTGGCTGTGAATTCGGCCTCCCACAAAGATGACCATCTTCAGAGTCCATACCGTTGGCTAATTCGATATTTTATCCCTGGGTTTCCTACGTTGCCCCATTGGGTACTGGAAAAGCTTTTCTTTTCATTGAATTCTAAACGAAGACGTTTCTGAAAGCTGCAATTAGGTATATACATACACGCATATATATTACGTACGTGTATTTAATTTGTTAACTGATTAAAAGTAAACTTTTCATCTTTCCACATAACCATTAGGTAGTTTAAAAAAATATATGCATATGATGATTTTTTTTGTCATTTAGCGTTCTACTTTTTATAAACATATCAAATATTATGTTCGATTAGTCGATGATCATGGAGGTGATGTTGATTAAGTTATTAGGAGCGTGTAATAGTTTCTTTAGATGGTATTTATTGTTTCATATTATTGTATTTTAATCACGTTCAACTCGACTATGAAGAAATGTAGATAGATGATATAAGGGAGTCTTTGTCTCCTTGCGGATTGGGTGTGAAAATGTATTGCAAACCCTTTACCATTTGCACCGCGTTACCACGGCCATTACGTTGTAAGGACCGACGAAGTAATATGTTCAATGTTAATATAATTAATGTTTTTTACATTTATTAAAATTTGTCGCATTTTCATTTGGTAAAGCTTTGGTTGCACGACTCTAAGTGTTATAGAACTTATATTTATTTCGTGCATTTGTTTCGTGCAACGTGCGACTGAATGGAACAGCGAGTTAAAATTTGACAACCGGAAGTAAGTGAGTTACACTATGGCTTTAACCATTCACGTTCTGAGAAGAGACACGTGTCCAGCAGTGGAACGATGAAAGAGTTGAAAAAAAGCCGGAAGTGATACCAGTGTTATGAAATTACGTCTCCCGAAGCAAAGGTACTATTGACTCCCTTATAAAATTCCCCTAGGCCATATATGTATGTTGATACAAAATCAAATAATTATTGTTTGCAACACTGAATTATTTTTTTTATCTAATTACGTGATAAGTCTCTATACGTAAAACCCAGACAGCAGTTGCCCAGAAACGACGAATTTAATAATGATTACATATTTAAAAATAAAATAAAAAATGTAACGTATTTTTAGATTTTGTATAACATATATATATTTTAATCTAATTTTATTATCGTTAGACATACAATTGGTCTATAATTTAGATTATATATAGATTCAATGGTATTGTATTTTTCTTTTTTTTATATATAATACTCAATCACCGATGGTCACAGGACGAAGCATTTATTCTTATTTAAAGGCGACGCGCTGGCGACACTGCGGTGACGTTTTAACTCGAGTGTTGCCGGCGTTTCGATGTATAAATTATGTTGTGATAGCGGCAGCCTAAAATTTATTATAAGTTGAATTTTTTTTTATATTATCCATTGTATATTATTAATTATAGTTATTTTTGAGATAGTTATTGTAATGAGCCCATATGTTCATAACATGTATAATTTTTAATAAACAACTAGCATTTTGTAATTATTGTGTAGTTTTATTATTTTCAACAACCCGCTGATTTGCAATCTTTTTTATCATTGAAACTTATTTAGAGGTCTCCGAAACTAATGTGTGTTTAGTGCTAAATGTAGACGAAACAAGACCTCGCGCAGACCGACTAGCTGTTGGTGTGAAATAACTGCCCTGTCCCATCTTCCTATAACGACTGCCCTGATAGAACCAGAAACTGTGCGAAATGGAAAGAACTGATACAAACTGCTGCGAAACATTTTCAAAGACAACTTTTAGTAATGAATTAACGACACTGAACAAAGTAAACGAACCAAGTCGGGTTTGTGAGTGTACAGACATTTGGTACGCCGTGCTGCCTACCTTGTAAGGGACCTGTTGTAATAATTATGTTAACTGTACCACAGAGTGGACGTGAAAAAGCGTTACATCATGTGATACTTAGTTTATGATGCGCGAATAGAGATATTTGTCACTCCGTGCTCTCTGCCTACCCCGTAAAGGAATTGGCGTGAAGATATGTATGTATATTTGGATTATATAGTATTATTATACCCATTTAAGTGTTTAACGTGGGTAGTGCCACATTATTATTATTATTACAAGTTGAGATATTTATTTTCTCAAAAGATTAACAAAATAATCACGGAGATAAAATCGGTCTAAATATAACATTCATTGTGTAAGCCAATAATAAAATTGTTTTTTCCACCAATGGAGTGTACTGTTATTTGAAGTGTGGATATGTACAGAAATCTACATGCAAGTGAATTATCACTAATGTACAGTGCAATATCGCAGCATTTATTTAAACATATCGCTCATTTGCGAGTAGAGTGTAATATGTCAAAAACACTCTTTCAGAAAACAGTTGAGAAAGTTTGACATCGTAATTGTTCTACGACCATTCGTCATCATCAACGGTCCGTTTCAGTCCACTGCTGGACATAAGGCTCCCTCAATGAGCGCCATCACGCACTGTTCTCGGCTTGCCGCATCCAGCATCTGCCTGTAGCCTTTCGCAGATCGTCATCCCACCGGGCCTGAAGGCGTCCTACACACATTGCGCCTACGCCCATTATAATAGTCATATATCATAGAATAGTCTATAAGTCATATAATATTGCAATTCTCATGGAATAATTATGATGTCAAACTTTCCGAACTGTTTTCCGAAAGATAGTGTTTTTGACGTATTACACTCTAGTCGCAAATGAGCGATACGTGTTTACAAGATTTCGAAATGCCAGTGGCCTAGTTGACAACATTACTACCTTTAATAGGACGTAGCTATTAATTAACAATATCGTCAACATTGGATTATATCTCTTGCTAATTATGAAGTCTTTCAACCAACCAATCTTGGCTTCCACTCAAGTCCCTATGAAAATATATCCACTCATGTGATTTGAGCCTGAAATAGGGTAATTATGCACAGGTGCGCTGCGCGCGGAGTTGTCTTTGAGAACTCGTTTGGTATATTAATGTTTTCATGTACTTAGTGGCCAGTTGTAGGTTAGACATCCGGTCGTTGACCAGTTTGAAATGTTAAGGCTGGCAGACATCGTACTAGAAAGTACTGGTTTTTGATCACAGTTGTATAAGACATGGAATATGTGGATTTTTTAAAATGAAGCATTTTGTTTTAATTGTGTTTACCATTTTTATTATCATTTTATTTCCTTTCGAGTAACCGCAACAGGCGAAACGTGGGAGTGTACTGCACTCTGCCAGCCACTTCGGGAATAACAGACGTGATGTTGCGTAGGTTGTTGATACTATTCTTTTACACATAAGCATTAATTAAAATTCAAATATTGCGTATTCCGCTTTTTGTCATCATTATATAGATACAGCATTATAATAAATACGATAGAAATATTTGGCACTCTGTCCTCTCTGCCTAACCCGCAAGGAACCTGGCTGTATGTCTACGTAAACATCAAAGCATCCATATTTTTTCGCAGTGGCATAAAAAGTGAGATATGCTTTGCCTTTCCTGTCGGGAAAAAATTAACGAATTTCGTTATTGCCGCTATTTACAGTAAAAAAATATTTTTGATCACATCTTTCAAGTTGTTTGGTCGATAAACCGATTTCGAGAAGTATTTACAAAATAGATCAATATATCTTACCTTTAAAAATGTATTGCATTATTTACACTCAATATTTGGCAAAGATTACATTCTTTCTACTTGCAATACTGCGCTTTGCAAATAATGATGCCGGAATGTTTATCGAAGTCGATATATTAAGGGTGTAAACAGTTTAAAAGTCACGGGTCATTACATTTGAATCGATCAATGTATGTCTAAATGAAAAAACGTGCACTTGTATCAGTCACGCGAATGTATTTCAATTTATTAAAGTTTCTCTCAATCACTGTTATCCATTTTACATAACTCTAATAAAAAAATATAATTCTTGAAAATACTAAAACTCGTCATGTAAATAGAACAAAAAAAATTAACCTAATATTAAGCCTATAATCCGTGGAGGAATAGGCAGAAGAGTGTGGAACACTCCCACGTTTTACCAGTTACGTTTACCGTCCCGTCATGAAATAGGTGGCGAGACGATTGCCATATACCAAGCATAAATCCGGATTCCGTTCTACTCCTAGGAATTTAAAGATTCGTTATTACACGACCCGGGGAACGAATCCAGGTCCTTTCGATTAGAATTCACGCTTGAAGTTACTCGACCAACGAGGCAGTAAAATAAAATGATTACGAATAATGATATCAAACAGATTTAGAATCTGCATATTCAGCTAATTACGATTGTGACATGAGGTAAACCATAGTTAATATTAACTTTATTTAAAGGCATGAACATGAATAAAACATACAATATCTGACAGAATAAAATCACGCGGAACATTTAATCTTGATTTCATTATCATAAAGAGTCAAAAACCTTCTATCATCTATTTCTTAACACCGCGGAATGCGGTCCATTGCGCAGTATTACTGATTCATCAGAGAAGAATAAACCGTGTGCGCGTGCTTATGTATGCACGTAAGAAGTTATATTTCTTTGGCGTAACAAGATCTTTCTAAAAATGTTATCCTTCGCATTATCCTATGTTTGTAAAGAAAACGACACCTATGAAAAAAAGGTATTTAGTACATTGAAAGAAAGTTTTATTATAACGTCCATCCAGTTAAATAAAGTGTATTTAAATATAAAAAAAAAAACTAAAATGTTGACTAACTAATTTCATGGTGTCGGTTTTTCATGACGGTATGCGCGCGCATCGTAAAAATTTAGTTTCATCTTTTTCCCTAATGCGCCAAAAGAAGTATAACTTGAAAAAGATAAATTACATTTGTAAGCCCTCAGGGAAGGCAGATATGATTTGTAATTTATGGTATGATTCATCGATATCTTTATTATCTGCGCACAACACTAATCTATCCGCTCAAATGTCAATGACACATGAGACAGAAGTTACTCTAGTGAGAGCTTTGCACTGGTTGCGTCGTCTATAGTCGTCGTAGTCGTTGTAATGAGTGTTACATTAGCTTAGGACCCGTTAACAGCCCCAGGCTTTGACCGACTACCGACTGCCGATATACCTAACAAAATCACATACCTTAACCCATCATTATCAATTTTATAAATAAAACAACTAATATTTATACAAAAGTTGCATTTTAAATCCTTCAGTTGAAATAATAATGGTCATACAAAAGATTTGCTGTCTGGGGGCTGGCTATGTCGGCGGCCCCACTTGCAGTGTGATCGCGTTGAAATGCCCCAACATTAAAGTTACTGTCTGTGATAAAAGTGTCGAGAGAATTAATCAGTGGAATTCCGACAAGCTGCCGATATACGAGCCCGGCTTGGACGAAGTTGTGAAACAATGCAGAGGTAAGAATTTATTCTTCTCCACTGACATCGCGGAGAGTATACAGGAAGCTGATTTGATCTTTATATCAGTGAACACACCTACGAAAACCTTTGGCAACGGCAAAGGGAGGGCTGCGGATTTGAAGTATATTGAAGGGGCGGCGCGAATGATTGCTGATTTGGCAACTAGCAACAAAATTGTCGTCGAAAAGAGTACCGTACCTGTCAAAGCCTCTGAAATCATTATGAAAATATTGAGAGCCAATACTAAACCAGGCGTAGAGTACCAGATTCTCTCCAACCCTGAGTTTTTAGCTGAAGGAACAGCTATTGTGGATTTGATTGAGGCAGAAAGAGTGTTAATTGGTGGCGAAGACACCCCAGAAGGCCAGAAGGCTGTGCAAGCACTGTGCTGGGTGTATGAACATTGGATTCCAGCGAAGAACATCCTGACGACTAATACATGGAGTTCAGAGTTGTCCAAACTTGCTGCCAATGCATTTCTTGCCCAGCGTATATCTAGTATTAATTCTTTGTCAGCTGTTTGTGAGGCAACTGGTGCAGATGTGTCTGAGGTTGCCCGTGCAGTTGGCAGAGACTCTCGAATCGGTCCCAAGTTCCTCGAAGCATCCATTGGCTTTGGCGGCAGCTGCTTCCAAAAAGATATACTCAACTTGATCTATCTCTCCGAGTGCTTAAACTTACCAGAGGTGGCTGCATACTGGCAGCAAGTAGTCAGCTTGAATGACTGGCAGAAAACTAGGTTCAGTCGGAAAGTTATTGAGTCTTTATTCAATACAGTAACTGATAAGAAAATAGCTATCCTCGGCTTCTCGTTTAAGAAGAACACAGGAGACACAAGGGAATCACCAGCTATTTATGTCTCATCCACTCTATTAGATGAAGGTGCAAAGTTGCACATTTATGACCCAAAAGTGGAAGAAGATCAGATTTACTTTGAGCTGACACACCCACAAGTCACCTCAGACCCGGAGTTTGTGAGAAAGAACATTGAAATACACTCCTCTGCTTACTCGGCTGTCTCTGGAGCGCATGCTATTGTGTTATGCACCGAATGGGATGAGTTCAAAATGTTGGACTTCAAGAAGATATATGAGGTCATGATGAAACCAGCGTACATTTTTGATGGAAGAAAGATTCTGGATCATGAATCACTTCAAAACATTGGTTTCCACGTCCAGACTATTGGAAAGAGGTTGTCTCGAACCAGTAGCATTAGAGCACAGGGGAGTCAGACTATGCCGTAGAAATATTGGTGAGTAAAGTTAGTTTTTTTATTACATATAATCATTTTCCAACTTCAGCACAACAACTCGGTTTTCTTCTCCACAACAATTTGTCCACTATGACTCCCAAGATATCATTCAAGGTGTCATCATCAACTCTTTTATTGGTCCGCAGATGAATATTGATCTCTTAAAAGGTCATGGACGTTAAATTAATGAAGGTTAAGGCCAGTTTGCCACACTGTCAAAATATGGGTTGGCACACAATTTTAGAAATTTTCTTTTGCTACTATAATTTTTCAATTCAATTGAGAAAGTTACTGGATTCTATAATTTCAATATTAAATAAATTTAATTACTTTCAAATCTATTTTAAGCTTTAATTTAGACTGTACTATAGATATGGTGGTAACTGAGCTCATTAAACTTATTTTTGTTTACTGTCAATTGTTAATCTATTAGAATATATAAAACGTAACAGCACGCCTGAAATCCCCGGAGGGGTAGGCAGAGGAGTGTAGTACACTCTCATGGTTCACCAGTTATGTTTATGTCCCAGGGAATAGGTGGTGACCCTATTGCCATACTCTAGGCACAGATCCAGACTCCGAGTCACTACTAGGAATTCTAAATTAGAAAACTCCAATAGTACCCGACCCGAGTTTTGAAACCCAGGACCTCTCGATCGGCAGTCGTGCTTACAACCACTCGACCAACGAAGCCGTCACCAGTGGTGTTCCCTGGGACAAATAGTACTATATTTTAATAATTAACACAG